>CAUYPK010100473.1:0-22788 GCA_963574355.1 Loris lydekkerianus | reverse complement strand
TGCGTTGTGGTTGGGTGCATAAATATTAATAATTGAGATCTCATCATATTGAGTATTACCTTTAACAAATATGAAGTGTCCATCCTTATCCTTAATTATTTTGGTTGGTTTAAAGCCTATTGCGTCTGCGAACAGGATTGCTACGCCTGCTTTTTTCTGCTTTCCATTTGCCTGGAATACAGATGACCATCCCTTCACCTTGAGTCTATATTTGTCTTTTAATGTAAGATGTGATTCTTGGATGCAGCAGTTATCTGGCTTGAGTTTTTGTGTCCAGTCAGCCAACCTGTGCCTCTTTAGAGGATAATTTAAACCATTCACATTAATTGAGAATAGTGATAAGCCTTTCAAGAGTCCGGTGGACATTTTTAATCCTTTTGCGACTGTGGGAGTTGGGATTTGATCAAACATTTTCTGGGTGGGTTTACTTTTGTGGTGGAGAATTATGCTGGTCTTTATGGAGGGTCTAAGAATGTCCTTGAGAGCTGGTTTAGTTGTGGCAAATTTCTTCAACATGTGAATATCGTTGAAGTATTTAATTTCTCCATAGTAAATGAAGCTCAGTTTAGCTTGGTACAGGATCCTGGGTTGAAAGTTGTTTTGTTTTAGGAGATTAAAAGTCGATGACCATCCTGTTCTTGCTTGAAAGTTTTCAGCAGAGAGATCTGCCGTTATTTTAATATTTTTCCCCTTATAGGTAATGGTTGTCTTTCATCTGGCAGCTTTTGGAATTTTCTTAATCTTGTGTGTAAGATTATTACATATTAACTGTAGTGAAATTGTATTATCATGTGTCTGGCGGATGTCTTATTCGGGTTGAGTCGTGCTGGAGTTCTGAAACTGTCTGCTATCTGAATTTTGGAATCCCTTGGCATATCTGGAAAGTTGTGCTTCATAATCTCATGGAGAAGAGACTCTGTGCCTTGTGAATACAATTTGTCACTTGTGGGGAAACCTATATGACGAATATTGGTTTTCTTCAAATTATCCCAGAGCTCTCTGAGAAGAGTGGTCCATTTTTGCTTTTCTTTTCTCTCTTCATTGAGGGCTTGGGAGTGTTCGAAAGCTTTGTCTTCAATGTCAGAAATCCTTTCTTCTGCTTGCTCCATTCTGTTACTGAGGGATTCTACTGTGTTTCTCGGATCTTTGAGGTATGCAACTTCTTGTCTCAATGTGTCAAAATCTTTGGTCATTTGCTCTTTCAATCCATTTAATTCTTGAGATAGCTTTTGGAATTCTAATTCAATCTTATTTGGTATCCAGAACCTGAATTCAATTTCTGACATCTCAGCTATTTGTTTGTGCATGGGGTCTTGTGCTGTTTCTGCCCCATTGAAACTTGGGGGAGTTGGTCTACTCTGATTATTCATATTGCCGGAGTTTTTCTGTTGATTTCACCTCATGATTGTTTTTCACCGTTGCCTCTGGCCGTCCTCAGTGTTGGGGAGGTGTCTGTCTAAGATTAGACCCCAGCGGGATCACTCTATTGTTCCTGGATCTTTGTAGGGAGTGACCCTGTGTAGTTCCTCTGGGGCTACTCTAGCTAGGGAGTACTGGTTGTGGAAGCAGCTCTGGTGTGTAACACACCGAGATTCAGCAACAGGCTGGGGGTGGTGTGCACAGTCTGGGAGTGCCTGGCACCCTGTGACTTTGTCACAGAGAACCCAAGGCTCCAGCAATCTCTGGCCAGGAGAAGGGGTCTGCGCAGAGGCAGGGAGGGCTCCAGCAGGCGTGCAGCTACCAGGGTCCCTGGCCAGATGAATGAGCTAGTGTGGAGGCTGGGAGGATACAGGAGGGAGGGATGCAGGGTTGCGTGGCTCCCGCAGTTCCTCGTCAGGGAATGTGGAGGCCCGGTTGGTGCGGGTCACCAGTTGGGAGTCGCTGCCCAGCTCTTATGGAGGTCTGGGCGGGGCCAAGCCCAGGAGTTTGAGGTTGCTGTGAGCTGTGACATCACCTCACTCTACCCAGGGCAATAGCCCAGGGCTCCAGTGTGTCAAAACCGTCTCACTCTGCCCCTAAGGATTAAAGCTGTAAGGCAGTTCTGTCCCCACCTTTAGGCTGCTCAGTCACCAGGGTACTTTGCCCCGCCTGATCCTTGCTCTGGGACCCTGAGGGCGGAGCTTGCCGGAGTAGTTTTTTCACACAATGGCTTTCTGCCCAGCTCAGTGGTCAGTCTGGGGCCTCAGACAATGCCCAAAGTTCTCTACACTCCTGCTCAAGCTCTCCCCAAGGCAGCTCAACTGAGCGCCAAGTCCAAGAACACCAAGAAAGTTCACAGGTAAGGCGTTTCCGGTTTGCATTCTCGCTGCTGCTTGTACTCACGGTTTCCGGCGTTATTAGGTCTATCGAACACACGCAGCACTTGCCAGTTTTCCACTGTTTTTGTCCTCCTCCTGGGTTCCAGAAGTCCCTTGCTGGCTCCCTGTATCCTCAAAGGGATGATCATATGCAGATCCCACCCGCCAGGGATGTCTGGAGTCTTGTCTTTCCAGACTCGCTGTGCCCAGTTGTAGGGAAGCTGTTACTCGGCTGCCATCTTTAATCTCTCCTAAAGACTCTTTTATCTACAATTTTCTCACCATTCTTTTCTTTTCCTTAGAATTTAATTGTTGAAAACGCAAGATATCCATCCTGTAGCATCTCCTGCAATCTGGGTTTGTGTGATTGTGATCACACAGTGCACATCATTGTGGTTGCCTATCCCTTAAATTTCCTGCAAATTGGCAACTGTTTTAGACTTATGACTGATCCATTTGGCAAGACTGTAAGTGGTCCTGCATCCCTTCGTCAGGAGGCACATAATGTCCTCTTGTCTGTTTTTTTGTAATGTTAGTTGTTGGTGGACATTGCCTCTGTGTTAATTCATTGGGGTTATATGCTGGTGATATTCATATTCTTTTCTGTTTTTTCATTAATTCACTGGAATATTTTATTCATAAAGATGTGCTATACCTCATCTACTTTTTGCCTATATGGGGTACAGTTCATAAAGAAAGGCAGGATAAATGCTTTCCCTTTATTTATCAAGTTTTTAAGGTGATGGGTCAACTCTCTCTTAAAAATAGCTATAAACTCATGGAGGTGTCTCACCCTTATGAAGGGTAAGCTAGGTTGTTCCCCAAGCTTCCAAGATTGAGTCTCCAGAGTCACACAATGTCTCTTCTTCCACATTGAAGGCAAGTCATAAGGCTGGCCCAGAGACGAAGAATGGAAGGGTAGAGGCCAGCTCTTGATGGAAGGGACTGCAGAGGATTTGCTGCCATATTTATTCTGTGTAGATTGTAGACGCCTTCCATGCTTTTTAGGTTTGCTGTCTGTTTGCACTATAGACTCCATGCTGTGATTTGGATGTTGATCCCTCCAAACCTGATATTGAAATATTGGAGGTGGGACCTAATGGGAGGTGTCATAGTGTGTGTGTGTGTGTGTGTGTGGTGGATCCCTCATGATGCTTTGGGCCTTCCTGTCCCTGTTAGTTCCTGTGGGAGCTGATTGTTAAAAAGAGCCGGGTGCCTCCCCTCTCACTTCCTTCCCCTCTCCCTGTGTGAGCTCTGCACACACTGGCTCCCCTTCTCCTTCTCTTAGGAGTGGAAGCAGCCTGAGGCCTTCCCTAGAAGCAGAGGCTGGCACTATGCATTTTATACAAGCCTGCAGAACTGTGAGTCAAATGAGCCTCTTTTCTTCATAAATTACCAAGCCTGGGGTGTTCCTTTATAATAACACAAATGGACTAGGACACTCTAAGTTCCAGTTTAGGGTCAACTGTAACATACTAATATATTTAGAAAAACTACCTCTATTCCAAAGCATATCACTATATATTTTTCTTATATCTTTGTCAGATGGTTTCTTTACATGTCATAGGTTTAAATCCTTAGTAAATTTATAATTTCTTTTGGTCTAGAAGTAAGTAAGACTCTCAGTTTTCCTTTAAACAATTTGCCAGATATAATTAGATTATTTGTTGAATAAGTTGGTCTTTCCCCACAGATTTGAAATTGCATCTGTATTTCGTTTATGAAATTTTTATTAATAGTTGCACATACAGACATGCTTGGGTTTGCCTGTGGGCTTCCATCTATATTCATCAGTGTGGCAATTTTTACCTGGCAATTGATTAAAACACCATAAGATCTTCATTAATTACAGCTTTTCCATACATTTCTGTGTCAGATCCCATTGCTCTCTCAACCTTTTCCTCCCATCCTCCCCGGGATCTCTGGTCTCTCTGGTTGATTTAGCCCCTCCCACTGTTGGCTTCTTCCCCCTCCCCCACCTGTAAACTTGTTCATGTCTCACGTGTTCTAACAAACCAGCTGGAGTCCTTCCAGCCCTTTCTGTTTCCCTCAGCCACCATGCTGCCTCTGTACTTTGTATAGTGAGCTCTATGGAAGAGACGAGCTCACCAGGTTCTCACTGTGGTCGCTGGTAGCATTCTAATTGCTTCATTTCTTCTCTTACTTGATTTATTGCTGAATTAGAGTCTGTTGAGCACTTTGTCTTTCTTGAAACCCTGTCCTCCCTGGTCTCCTGCCACACACAGCTTTACTTGTAGTCTCTCAGATTGTGCCTTCTCAGGCTCCTTATGTGGTTTCTGTGTCCTGCTTAGCCACTTAGAAGTCCGTGTTCCTGCAATTCCAGGCCAAGATCTCTTCACATTCCACCTCTCTGATTTCATCTCTCCCCCTGGCTTTAACTGGAAGATGTATTCAGTATTCCCAGCCTAGTTTCTTCCATATTTTCAGTTGCGTTTCTGGATGGCACCAACAGAATGTCTTGTCAAGGTCGTCCAGCTCAGAGTGTCTCCTCTTCCCCTACACACCTGCTCACAGACATCTCAGTGAATGGCCTGACCATTCATCTGGTCTCCTGAGCAAGAAACTGGAGCCTCACACTCAGCTCCTTCCTCCCCTTCCTCTATGTTAATTCATACAGCAGAAGGAAGCAAGCTTTGCAGTGAGACAAGCTTGGATTCCAGACCTGGTGCTTCTTCCTACTCATGTGCCTGAGTGAGCTCCTTAACCTCTCCATGAAGTTGGGATGACGATCGTCCTGTTGGGAAGGATAAATGAGATAAAGTATGTCAGACCTAGCCCCGACTCAAACTGGGGCTCCTCAAAGACTGGTCTCATTCCTAACCAGTGATTTTTTAAATGTCCAAATCAGACTCTTCTTCTCCATTCTTTCCGAAGAGCTTTCCATTCTGGCCCCCTCGCCTGTCTGGACAACAGGTCCGGCCTCCCCACCGTCCCCCTTGCTCAGGTATCATCCTCCAGTCTACACACCACATGGTGTTGGTTCTCTCTTCTTTCCCATCTCTTCCTCCCATCCAGGCTCACTTCTGACCTGAAGGCTCCAACCCCTGATTAGTTGGAGGACATGTTTCTTAGCATTGCTTCCAGGCCTCATGGACATCCAGCCCTGGCTGACTTTCCCATCTTCCTCTGTCCCTGTCCTGTGTGCCACATGCTCCAGCTCTATCCAGTGAGCTTGCTACTCCTCTGATGTGCTATGACATCTCTCCTCTTCCTTCCTTTCTTGTGTGCTGGACTTTTTGCCTACTCTAGATTCTCCTCCTTCCCCTGTCCCTGAATGCCTGGTGAGCACCTGCTGAATATTCAAAGCCTAGCTCAGTGTCACCTTCCTAACCCCCTTGAGTGGTGTTTGGCCTTCATGAGTCCCTTTTCACAGTGTGCACTCTGCAGTCCTGTGTGTCTAATTATTTGTTTCTCATGAAGTCCCTCTTCTCATTCCCTACCCTCACCCCCAAATAACTGGGAGCCTTCTTAGAGGAGTAATAGACATTAAGAGCTTGGACAGTGGAGTCAGACCGACTGTGTGCAAATCCTGATCTCAGTGCTTACTGACTTGGTGTCACTGGGGAACTTAATTTATTTATTTGAGCCTCAGTTTCTTGATTTATATAATGGAGGTATTAACAGTACCTGCCTTACAAGGTTATTTTTAGAAATAAAATCATCTGTGTAAAATGCTTGGCCTAATTCTTGGCACATGTTAAATACTCAGTAAATGTTAATGGTTGCTGCCACTAGTGTTGGTGTTACTCTTTTTATTACTAAAATTATTGTTGGAAAAAAAATGTCTCATTCATCTTTACATTCCCAACCTCTAGGATGTGTCTGGCTCATAGTGGGTCATAATAAATATTTGTTATTTGTTAATAATATCAGCTGACATTTATTGACTATTTACTGTTTTCCAAGAACATGTTAAACTCTTTAGATGCATTATCTCATTTCCTCTTCCCAACAATCCTGTAGGCTGTGAAATGTTATTCTTTTCATTTAGCAAATGAGAAGACCAAGAAAACTGGCTCCGAGGCTACATAACTGGATTGAGATTGCACAGCTAGTAAGTAGCAGAACCAGGGTCTGACTTTTGAGCTGTGACCTTTACACTGCACTGCACTTGCTAAGTGACCTTAAATGAGTCATTTTTTTCTCTCTGGAGCTCATCTCCCTCATTTGAAACGGATTCTGGTGAACTGGACCATCTCCAAAGCCTCTTCCAGTTCTGCTACTCTGCAGTTCCATTGGAAGTACAAGATAAAGTTGTAACAAATGCTATTAAGATGAAAATGTCCTGAAGAAAAAGAGTTCCAAGTCCCACTCAGTTCTCCCTTTTGTTCCAAAAACTAATCACTACATTGAAGTAATTGATTACATTGAATCAAAGAGTTTTGATGGTTTCTTGGAGTTCATTGCCTTGTGATTTGGCAGCCCCACTGGACAGCGATCTTGAGTGCTGTATTAGTCTGTCTGGGCAGCTATGAAAATTACCTTAGCCTGGGTAATTGATGTACAACAGAAATTTATTACTGACAGTTCCGGAAGCTGGGAAGTCCAAGATCAAGTCGCCAGGAGATTCGGCGACTGCTCGCTCTCTGCTTCACAGATGGCACCTTGTTGTGTCCTCATGGGGTGGAAGGATGAATAAACTCTCTCTGGCTCTTTTTATAAAGGTACTAATTCCATTCATGAGGGTGGTGCCCTATGACTTTATCACCTCCAAAGACCCCGTCTCCCAACACTATTACATTAGAAATTAGATTTCAACCTATGAATTTTGAGAAGACACAAACATTCAAGACCATAGCAAGCCCATCAGTCAGATTCTCAGTTACCAGTCCCAGAACCTACTCTAGCTAGCTGAGGCAGGAATGGAAATTTGTTTTAAAAAATTATAAGTCTTATAAGCTCCCCAGAAGGCTAAAAGAGTATCAGCCTGGGGCCACACAGTAGGGACAAGGCCTGAGCCATGTGACAAATTGCCCTGGAAAGCCTCCAGGTTGCCATAGCCAGGCACAGACCACAGTTTACATCATGTTCTGGGCTCTGGACTTCTGAACCTCCCCACGGCTGTCTCCAAGCACCAGATGCTCAGGGCACCGCCTTCCACAAAAAACGTATTCTGCATTTTACTTTTGAATATGCAAGTCTCTCTAATGAGAGGAGACTGGTCCATATACTTTCACTCCCTTGAAAGTATAGGAATGTGGGGCAGCAGCTTCTGCTTTTGAGAATCTTGGTGTGAACCATCCCCAAGCTTGGATATCCAGAAACTACCGAGTGACCACCCCCGATGACAGCTGTCCACCAGACAGATTTATTACACATGCTCTAGAGTGTCAGTTGGGCCTTACTGTATAGGTGTGTGTATTCAACTCAGAATTTATTGAGAAAATAGTCACTAACATTCACTTTTGCCAGGCCTCGTGCTAAGCTGTTTATACACATTTTCCGTTTAAGCCTCATAACAGTTCTAGGAAGTGTCTACTATTATCCCCAATATATGTTAGTATCTCCATCTCACAATTGAGAAAACTGAGGCACAGAAGGGAAGTAGGATGCCCTATTTTACTCAACTAGTAAGTGAAGGAGCATGGACTTGAACCCAGGAGATTACTGGACTATTCTCCCTCTGGCAAAGGGGTTGAAAAGCAAACCCTGGTGCTGGGTCATCACTAGTGTTGTCAATCCTCAGCTCTGAATTTAGAACGATGCCAAAACCAAGGAGAATTTCACAAGAAAATAAAGTTGACCAAATTTTTAAGAATCATTATACAAATCTCTCTTAATGTTTTCTGAGATGAACCAGTGTCATATAATGATGCTTTTTTTTTTTTTTTTTAATCTATTCAACATGGAAGCATTGAAGCCTTGGTGTCTTTTTCCTTCTTCCCTCTGACATGCTGGGAACTGGATCCTGATGGAGAAACATTGCGTGAGCTCAGTTCCCAGGGGCCACACTTACACTTAGCACAATGTTGCCGCCTCAACTTTAGGGTCACTATAAAAGTTCTGGAAAGCTTTGTAGAAATAGTTCCTGTTCTCACTCCTTCACACATATTCTTTCAGTTTTTCCAGACAGAGTTGGCGGCCAATTTGTAGAAACAAATATTTAAAACAAAATAACCCCGCCTCCCACCTTGCCGTAAATACATGAGCATAAACTCTGGTTGTGAAATTCAATGCTTATTTGGCTTGAGGTTAAATCATAAAGGAGCTTTGAGGGCCCCATTCAGGATGGAGACAAATGCACAAATGAAAATGTGCACAACATGGGAAACACACGCAATTAATTACGGCCCAAGGGAAACACCCTCCCTCTCCAGGCCGGCAGCTCTCCTGCTTGGTACTGGTTAGATGAAATTGGTAGGAGGCAGGAAGGAAGGGATGCTGTTGTTTTAGTGCAAGATGACAGCCGAAGCCAGAGGGAAGGAAGTGGGAGGAGAGTCCAGAGCAGAGGGCAGTAATTTCATTATGAATTTTTGCCTATTCTAAGCAGATTGTTTCCAAATTGGTCATGGAACGTGCAGTTTCCTCTCTGAAAACTATCTTTTGAAGGACCTCAGGAAAGATTATGAGAATAGGAAGTGGAGTATCCAGTTATTTGTGTTGATAATGCACTTTATTCTGTATTCACGATTTATGAATTCTGCCTTCTGTGCAGTCTTTGTGCAGTAGCAACATTAGTATTACTTTTTATTTCTTCATCTGTGCATTTGCTCGACAGACACTTATCAATGGTCCGCTCCGTGCCAGGGACTGTGTTGGGAGCCGGGCATGCTGACGATGTCCTGGTGATGGTCCTCTGGTGTTTAGGCTCCAACAAGGGAGGCAGGCAGGAGGCATGATCATTGCAAACTGATGTCACAGAATTACCAAGTTGATTGATGTGTTCTGTGAAGAGTCAAGGGATGTGATGAGAGCAGATGGCTGGAGAGCTGACTGTGTCCAGAGGGCCAGGGAAGGAGACCCTGGGGAAGCGACATTTGAGCTGAAACTAAGGATGAGTAGGAGAAAAGTATGGAAGAGGATGAGGGAGAGAGGAAGAGGGAAGAAAAGGCAAACGGATGCCTGGAGTGGGGGCACACAGATGCTGAAGTGGTTTCGAAACATGGATTGAAGCATGGATTTATCTCTCTTTTCTCAAAGTCCTTACATCAACTGTTTGAGAGGTTTCCCACATGTGATCTGTGACGCGCTTGCATCAGAATGAGTTGGAAGTACAGTTGACCTCCTGTGCCCACTGGTTCCACATCCACAGCTTGAACTAATCGAGGATCAAAAATATTTTTAAATTAACAATGCAATAATACAAAATACAGATAAAAAGCAATAGAGCTTAACAGCTATTTACATAGCATTTACATTGCATTAGATATTACAAATAATCTAGAGATGACATAAAAAAGACCATGGGAGGATGTAGGTTATGTGCCACTTTATATGAGGCACTTGAGCATCCAGAGGCTTGAGTATCCATGGGGGTCCTGGAATTGCTTCCCCAGGGATACTAAGGAATTACGGTAAGTTAAAAAAAATCAGATCCCTGGGGCCCACTCCAGGCCACTAAATCAGAACCTTTAAGAGTAGGGTCCAGTAATCTGCACTTTAAATTCAGTGCCTCTCCCCTCAGGTGATTCGTATCCACACTTTGAGAGCCAGGCTGTGTTTCTGAGGTGGATTACATGATGTCCATACCCTCTTTACAATGCGATAATGTACCAGGCATGGTTTGCAAGCTTGAAGACATATTTGTATTTCCCTCATAGTGATTGTTCTTGGCATAATATCACCTAGTAGTTTAGCAGGTCTGAAGTCAGACAGATCGACAGTCAAGTCCCAGCGCTGCCACTTACCTTGAACAGGTTACTAACCTCCATATACCTCAGATAGCTGAATTGTTAAAGATAAATAATAATGCCTATATCTGTTGAGTTGTTGCAAATATTAAGTGAACTACTGCACTTAAAACACGATGCACAGCATTTTTAAACACTTGGCAAATACTAAAACATGGCAGCTATCATAACCATACTATTTAGGGATTGAATAAATACATAAGTATACACATTGAATGTGCAAGAGTGTTAGCAAGTAATTGAAGCCCAGGTAAATATCATGAGAGATTTTACATGTGGAGGGTTTAAATAAATGCTGTGAGTCATTTGGGCAAAGACATTTAAGAAAACCCAGTATTGCAAGGCGCCATAGCTCATGCCTATAATCCCAGCACTCTGGGAGGCTGAGGAGGGAGAATTGCTTGAGTTCAGGAGTTCAAGACTTGCCTGAGAGGGGCGGCACCTGTGGCTCAGTGAGTAGGGCGCCTGCCCCATATACCAGAGGTGGTGGGTTTAAGCCTGGCCCTGGCCACAAACTGAAAAAAAAAAAAAAAAAGACTTGCCTGAGTGAGAGTGAGACCCTGACTCCTAAAAAAAATGGGAAAACCCAGCCGGGCACTGCGGACGGGAGCCTGTAATCCCAGTGGCTTCTGAAAGCTGGGGCAGCGGGATGCCCACAGCCTGAGTCTGAGGTTGCAGTGAGCTATGACGCCATTGTACTCTGCTCAGGGCATAGGGTGGGACTCTGTCTCAACAGAAAAAAAAAAAAAAAAAGAAAACCTAGTATCAGTGAGTATAACTAACACCCAGATCTTGGTATCTAAATACTGTTTCTCACTAAGAGAAGCACTGTTTTCTGGGAGAAATGTTGATTTAAGGTCTGAAAAAGGGAAAGTTCAAAGTGAGTCTGGGGCATCTTGTGTCACTGTGATATTATGAAATAAATATATAAATGGTTGTGCATTGCTTAATAACAAGGATACATTCTGAGAAGTGCATCATTAGGCAATTTTGTTGTTGTGCAAACATCATAGAGTATACACACAAATGTACGTGGTGTAGCCTACTACACACCTAGGCCATATGGGATAGTGAATTGCTTCTAGGCTATAAACCTATTCAGCAGGCACTTGAATACTGTAGGCAATTGTAATACAAGGCTAAGTGTTGTGTATCTAAACATATCTAGCATAGAAAAGGTACAGTAAAAATTCAATGTAAAAGATAAAAAAATGGTACCCCTCTACAGGGTAGCTTCATTATAATTTTCTGGTACCACCATCATATATGTAGTCCCTTGTAAAATGTTGTTATGAACATGTGACTAAATATATGTATACATACTTTTTGGTTTCCATCCACAGTTCCTGGCTCATGGCTCCTAAAACCCTTATAATTTCCTATGTGATTAGAGCAATAGGAGTATCTTTTGTTAAGATATTTGGCCTTTTGTCTTGGGTTCCTGAAACAGTGAAAGATGTCTTTTTGTTGTTCATAACAAACCCCTTTCAACCACCCGTGGGTTTATGTTTATGATTTGATTTTTGACAAGTCCCTAGATAATCAAGAATTAGAGGGCTAGGACTTTCAATTCTGCCTCCATCTTGTGAGAGGGAAGAGGACCTGGAGATTGAATTGATCACCAATGGTCAATGATTAATGATTTAATCAATCATGTCATGTAATAAAGACTCCATAAAAACCCAAAGGACTTGGCTCTGGGGGCTTCCAGGATGGTTAATGAGAATGCATCCAAGAGTGGATGGGGTGTACCCAAACTCCTCGGGGCGGGAGCTCCTGTGCTTGGGGCCCTTCCAAACCTACCCCTATGTAGCTCTTCATCTGGCTGTGCATTTGTATCCTTTAAAATATCCTTTGTAACAAATGGGTAAACATAAGTAATGTGTTCCCTAAATTCTGTGAGCTGTTCTAGCAAATTAATTGAACCCAAGGAGGGAGTTGAGGGAACCCTGATTTGTATCACAGCAATCTGGGGCTTGCTGGGGGCAGCCTTGTGAAATGAGCCCTTAACGTGGGATCTGATGCTTTCTCTAGAGAATGTCAGAATTAAGCTGAGTTAGAGGATGCCCAACTGGTGTCTGCCAGAGAACTGCGTGGTGAATGGGGAAAAACCTCTCCATCCATCTGGTGCCAGAAATGAAGTGTTGAGTGACTTGGTAAAAGAATAAGAAGAATACTTTGTACTTTTGTTTTGTTCCTATTTCAAGAGTCACAAAACAAAGAGGTCCTTAAATACCGAGGGGAACACGTGAAAAGGACAGATGAGCTAACCCAGAGTGCATCCCATTTCCCAAATTTGGGACAGTTTAAGTACAGTATCAGAAAAATAATGACAGTGATGTTGATTATAACACATTGAGTAAAAAAACAAAAGCTCTGAGCTCACAGTAGTGATTCCATGGGATGGAATAGAGAAAGCTTTTTTTTTTGAGCAAGATGTGTCAGCATCTATATATGGAAGGAAATACAGAGGGAAAAAAGTCAGAGAATTACTGCTTTGTAACGCCCTTGTGATAATGGGTTCAGACAGTGATCATCACTGGCTGCCAACACCCTTGGTGAAAGATTGTTGGGAAACAAAATAGATATTCAGAAGGTCTTAAAGTTACTTATTACTGATTTTAATATTATGCAAAGAGAAAAGTGTGATGGGGAGAGCTGGTAAATACCATCAAATGAAATGACCAAATTTAGCATCACCTATTGTAGGACAAACTGATATTCGGTGCCTTCTGAAGTGAGGCCTCACCCATGTAATAGCGTTGCCAACGTTGTCCAACCTGAATCAAATAATAGGAAATCATCACACAAATCTGGAAGGACATTCTTTACAACAACCAATCTGTACTGTTCAAAAATGTTACTGTTGTAAAAGATAAAGACAATAAAAGATGAGAAGTATGTTCTAAGATCTAGATTATCATTCTACAATTAATGTTGTGGAATCTAGATTAAAGGAAACGAGAGACAGGACAATTACATGCAGTGTAAAGTCCTTGGTTGGATCTTATCTTTAAAAAAAAAAAAGCTATAAAACAATCTAAATGTCCATCAACTGACCAATAGATAAATAAAATGTGGTATATCCATGTGTAATATTACAGTGCAATAAAAAAAGCACAGAGTAATGTTAAAACATGGATGAACTCTAAACATTATGCTTAGAGAAAGAAGTCAGACACAAAAGAATATATATTATATAATTTCCTTTTTATGACATGTCCAGAATAGGCAAATCCATAGAGATGGAAAACAGGTTAGTGGTTGCCAAGCCTGGGGGAGGCGAAAGTGGGGAATGACTCCAGTGGGCATAGAGTTTCTTTCTGGTGGATGAAAATTTTCTGGTAGTATTTACAGGACCTTGTGAATACAATAAAAACCTGAATTATACTCTTGGAGAGGGTAAATTTTATGATATGTGTATTGTATCTCAATTTTAAAAACTATAAAGGACATTGAGATAATTGGGGAAATTTGAATATCTGTTAGGTAATATTTTTCCAATATTAAATATCTTGGACCTGATAATCATATTGAGGCTTTATTAGAGTATGTCCTATCTCCTATCAAATTTAGGCATTATGTAAGGATGAATTTAAGGATGAAGTATTTAGGGATGAAATATCATGACATTTCCATTTTTTTTTTTTTTTTTTCAATGTATGGAGCAAGTATTGGTAGAAAGCAAATGTGGCAATATTTTATTACAGTTGACCCTTGAACAGCATGAGTTTGAACTTCAGGGGTCCACTTACAAATGCAGAGTTTCTCCACCTCTGCCACCTCTGAGACAGCAAGACCAGCCCCTCCTTGGCCTCCTCTTCTTCAACCTACTCAATGTGAAGACATGGGGATGAAGACCTTTATGATGATCCATTTCCACCTAATGAAAAACAAATATATTTTCCTTATGATTTTCTTAATATTATTTTTTCTCTAGCTTATTTTATTATAAAATACAGTTTATAATGCATATAACATACAAATTATGTGTCAGTCAACTATTTTCACAATAAGCCTTCTGGTCAACAGTAGATTATTAGCAGTCTAGTCTTTGAGGATTCAAAAGTTATATGTGGATTTTCAATTGCATGACAGTTGGTTGTTCAAGGGTCAACTATAATGGGTGACCTAGGTAAAAGATACACATGGATTCTTTGTATTATCCTTTTTATTTATTTATTTATTTATTTATTTTAGAGACAAAGTCTCACTTTATCGCCCTCGGTAGAGTGCCGTGGCATCACAGCTCACAGGAACCTCCTGCTTCTGGGCTTAGGCGATTCTCTTGCCTCGGCCTCCTGAGTAGCTGGGACCACAAGCACCCGCCACAACACTTGGCTATTTTTTTGTTGCAGTTTGGCTGGGACCGGGTTTGAACCCGCCACCCTCAGTATATGGGGCTGGTGCCCTACTCACTGAGCCACAGGCGCCACCCTGTATTATCCTTTTAGCATTCTTGCATCTTGAACTTTTTCACAATAAAAAGACAGAGGTTGGGGAAGGACCAGTTATTGAGTGTCTATTACATACCAGATAGGAGGTGATAGATTCCTGTGTATTGCAACATGGAAACTGGGACTATTGAGACATGGCCCCACCTCCCTTCTGACTGAATCCTCCATGGAGAGTGAACTTTATGCTTCCCTTCAAAACTTCTCTTGATCCTACTAGCATCAGAGACGGAAAGCCTATTTGTCTTCTAGAAGTGGAAGTCTATTCTCGTGCTTCATAGTACAGTGGGTGCCCTGAACCGTGTTGTCTGATTTAATAGTGTTGGCTGGGGGGCTTGTCCTCCAGAGAACTAGTGTTAAACTTTATTAATGAAATTGAAGGCATGATGAGATGCAAGTAGGTTGGGGGTAGGAGTCTAGGGATAGCAAGGAAGAAGGGGAAGGGAAAGGCAAATGACTGAGTTAGAAACTCAGAGCTTGGCCATTTAGTGTGGGTAATAAATGGGAAGTGAAGCAAGTCTGTGCCCCATCTCCATTCTCAGGCTCTGAAGAGTACAATTGACCCATGGCCAATTGGGTCTGTCTTTGCTCAGACCCCAGCTGCACCTGGCTAGTGGTTAGAAAAGGGGCAGAGTGGTGGCCTTGCTGCCCCCCTACTCACCATCAGCCCTTTTTAACCCAGGAACCATTGTCATCTGCCCAGCCTCTCTGTGGCCTTTGTTCCATTATTTTCGCCTCTAGGCTGCTAGGAGAGAGAGAGAGCCTTATAAAGCTGAACTCCTCAGCGTTTACCTTTGGACAGAGGTTCACAGTCTTAGTTTGGAGCAGAGGTTGGGGATGTGGAAATGGCTGAGAGGCAGCAGCGACAGCAGAGGGAAGGTTTCGTGAGGCTAACTGGGGAGGGTGCAGAAGGCTGGATTTCTGGTTCACCCCTGACCATGGGTGCCTTCTGTTTTTAAAACAGACATGCTTCACCCTTCCCAGCGCAGGGGCCAAAGAGGGGAACTTGAAACGCAAAGTCCCAGCCGGGGACATTAAGCTGCAAGAGCTCATAGCCTGAAAAATATTGACTGTTTCTTTTTTTAAGCTAATATTCCAAATTTCTTATGAAAGTCAACTTAGACATCCAGGACACAGGAAACAAGGCAAGAGGCCGCAGCCAGCTGCCTCAGAGGACCCGGGACACTTTCTTAATAACATCCAGATGGTTCCACAGAAATTGCTAACATCTTGGGGAAAAAAAAAAACAAATCAGCTGCGGGAGAAATGAGATTCAAGTGGTTTAGGAAGGACAGCCTGGAGAAGAGTCTCCAGGGACCAAGAGTGGGTCTGAAATATAAACCTCTGTGGTGGGATTCCCGCTTCCTGCAGCCAGACTTGAGGGGAGTGGGTATAACGGTCCAGGCCTTGCTTCTCCTGGACTCTTGAAGTTGGTGAGGGAACCTCCATCTAGTGGGCATGCTGGTCAAGTTAGTGAACCATTCACTAGCCTGTGTTTGCAATAATGTTTTACATTAATATGCTTTTCTCTTTGTTTTAGAGAGGACGGACTATTTGCTTTCTCACCTACTCTATCAATTAGGCTCTGCAGGCGTATGGCTTTGGGCCAATGGTTTTGAGGACCTATGGTAATATTTTACCTTGAAAAAAAAAAGACACATATCCTATATTTCTAATCATATTTGTGATATGTGTCCTTATACGCAGCAACATATTATGTTTTCCAACATCTGAAAAGAACCCCACAAAATTCAAGTTAGTAAATGTCTAGTTCATTGTCTGGAATAGCTAACATCATATCAACTCAATCAGTTCTTAAGTTTAATATTCATCAGAAGCTTCCTTTCATTTGAAAACAATCTGTATGTTGGCTTTTCTCCTTTCTGAGGAGCTCTTTCTACATGAGTTCCTTGGAGCTGAATAATTTTCAAAGCAAGATTTAAAAATCCCTCCCTAATTATCTGGGGGGGGGGGGGGGCTGGGAATGAAGAGGCTGGGGATTTATATAGCCCTTAAACCACAGCTCTGGTGTTCTGAAGAGGTGTGTGTTTCTTCCTCTCCTCCCAGTTGCCTTCCCCCAAGGAAGAGGAAATGACTTGCTTGTGGAATGTAACTGTTTGCACGCAAATCATTTATTTGGAACCAAAATTGGAGGAGAAGGAAGTAGGATCTGCCTTATGCAGACTTAGAGTTTTTTACTTCCTGCAACATACCTCTCACCAGGGCCACTTAAAGCCCTTTAGAGGCATCCCAGCCTCTCACCCTGTCTGAGTCACCCCCACCACAATAGCATTCAGCTCCTTTGACTTGACGCCAGACCTGGTAGGCTTTCCTTATGGTTCCTACGTTCTAAATCAGGAAGCACAAAGGAGCGCTTCCAGAATATACACATTCTGGAACTTTCAGTCTGCAATGCCTAGGGTGTTTAGTATGAAAAGTCTGTATGTAAAAAAAAATAATAATAATAAATTCTTTTAAATCTATGTGTAATTGAATAAAAAGAGAGAAATACCTGATGCAGGAACCAGAATTTTCTGTAATAAGCGACATTACCAAACAAAGACTAGCCATAAGAGGCTGACTGCACTGGTTGTGGAGAGTTAACCAGGTAAACGCATTAGATGGATCCATCTCTTTCCTCAGGGAGAAGAACATTGACATTTAAGCTTTGGCTTCTTAGGATTTTGCTGGAGGACTCTTTGGTGGAATGCAATGATTCCTTTCTTCCTCCTCATACTGAAATCTGGGCTATTACAATTCCAAATGGACACGGAGTCCTGCCAAGTTTATAGGAAATTGGAATGACAGTGTGGGTTCCCACCACTAGAAATAGCAGAAGCTGAATGCTCAGAAAATAAGTAACATTTCCCTTGTGATTCCCAAATGTGTCTATTTTTATTTTAAAGGGTTCTGTGTTTTCATTTAGTTTTGTGAATGGAGGAATCCATATGGAATTTTCACCAACTCTTCTAAAATAAGAGCCGTGTAACTTCTCAGCAGTGCACTGAAATATCCACACTGATCCAATAGCACAGGGGAAAGAATTGCAGACATTCACAATTTTTTTTTTTTTTCAGACATTCACTTTTGAAGACTTATGAGAAATCATCAACTTAATTTTATAGACACCTTCTGGGCACGTGGCAAAGGACAGTATCTGTTTTAAATACATGTACAAGAGATAAGAGATATTGTCTTTAGCAAGGTGTAACCCATTATTTAATAGAAGTTATAAAATAGATGCTCTAAGATGAGCAGCTTATATTAATTTAATAAATATGAAATATAAATATACATTTTATTTAAAGTGCAGGATTTGGGGAGTGGGGCGGGAAGAGACTCATAAGTCCCTCTGCACCAAACAGATGTGTTATTATTGGTAATTTTCATCAAGCTTTCTTGAAATTATGTATTTTTTTTTTGTGACAGAGTGTCACTATGTCATCCTTGGTAGAGTGCTATGGCATCACAGCTCACAGCAACCTCCAACTCTTGGGCTTAAGCGATTCTCTTGCCCCAGCCTCCCAAGTAACTGGGACTACAGGAGCCTGCCACAATGCCCAGCTATATTTTTGTTGCAGTTGTCATTGTTGTTTATCTGGCCCAGCTCAGGTTTGAACCCACCAGCCTGGGTGTATGTGGCTGGCACCCTACCCACTGAGCTATGGGCACCACCCGAAAATATGTATTATTAATAACTATTAGAAATTACCTTGTTTGCTTATTTATGGTATGAGTCTCAAGCTTCTTCACCTTCCACCTCCTCCCTTATATTCCCTCTGTCACATAAGCTTCACAGCACAGGGAGCTTACTTGTCTTGATTGTACACCTGCAGAACTAGAATAGCACCTGAGGCATAGTAGGTGCTGAATAAATGGTTTTCTCCCCTCTGTCATCTAACAAGTGAACATTTTCTTCTCTTTCTTTTTTTTCTTAAGATTAATTATGAAAAAGGACATTATACACAGTCATACAGGTAACTGGTTTTTTTTGTTGTAGTTGTTAACTGTTCGCTTTGCCTTACATTGTACATTAACTGAGTGGAGTGCAACATTGTTCATTCTGAAAATATTTGTCTGCTCTATACCAGACACTGTTCTTGGGAGGAAATATCCTATGTTCCTGGAACTTACATTCCCCCGGGGAGAGATGGACAGTAAAAAATACATTTTCTGTCAAGTGGGGTAAGAATTATGAAGAAAACTAAAGCAGACTGGGGGGTGGTGTTGGAGATGGTTTCTAATAAGGAGTCACAGGTGAGGGAGCTCAGCTTGCAGACAGCTGGGGGGAGCAGTTTGGGGCACTGGTGCACAGCCTCCTTTGTGGAGCAGCAGGGAGGCTGGAACAAAGTGAGCCACGGAGGGGTGTAGGAGGGACAGCAGGAGAGGTGGGATGGGTCACCAAGGGCTTCAGCCGTGGAGCAGACTGTGGCTTTTACTCCATGTGCAATGGGGAGGCTACTGGAGGGTTAGAGGTGTCATGACTTGGGCTTAGGTTTTAAAAAGCCTCTTCTGGCTGTTGTGTGGCAAAAAGAACAGGGTGAGTAGGCTGTCAAAAGGGAGGAGTGAGAGCAGGTGGAGGCTGTGTACTGCTGCAGGTGAGAGGGACGGTACCCAGACTAGTGGAAGGGAAGTGCAATGGTCAGACTCTGGGCATGTTTTCAAGGCAGGGCCAACGTGGAAGTCTGTTTTGTGGAGGATGTGGAAGTGGGATGTGAAAGCAGAGCCAGGGACAGCTCCGAGGCTTTCAGACTGAATACCCTGAAGAGTAATCCCTGGCCTGAATACCCTAAAGAGTGATCTCTGTCTCTGTGAGACAGAGAAGACTAGGGAGGTAGGCTTGGCAGGAGCTCGAGACTTGGTTTGGGTTGCATTATAAGTTTGAGAAGCTTTGTTGAAGCTGAAGGTAGAGGCCAAGCAGACAGTCACATATAGAAACGTGAAGTCCCAGCCTGAGATCTTCACTGGCACGATGACCACTGATCCCTAATTACCCAAGGGGCCACATGTGGAAGTCAGTGTCAAAGTACACAGATGCTGAAGCTATGTGCTCACAAATCCGCACGCTGGGACAGTTCCACATAGTTACCCAGGAAAGTCTACCTACGGAGCTCTGGAGATGCCACCCCTCTGAGTAATGTACAGGGCCTTGTTTAGTCTGTTGCCTTCATGCTAATATTCTTTTCCTTGATCTCTGTACCCTCATGCTATTTATTGATCAAAGAACCATAAATGGGACCTGTTAAAATAAGGGTTGCATTGGGTTTAACAGGACAGAAGACCACAACATGGAGGTTTAACTTTAGGGTTGAAACATTTGGCTTGTTACTGAGCCCATCCTGCGTCTGGGAGGGCCTGGCAGTGAAGGATAAGTAGAGGGGGGCAGGGAGGTTTCAGGTCCCTATTTTGCAGAGGCTTCATTTCATGAACACCAGTCTGGTGGCTCTGAAGATTGGTGGCAGGCAGCATGCTCAGAGAGGCTGCTACTACCATCTCCAAAATAGGATTTAGTTCTTCCTAACCTTGGGAATCTCTGAAGCCCCAACTCCTTTAGAGACAGAGTCTCATTTTGTCGCCCTCGGTAGAGTGCTATGATGTCACAGCTCACAGCAACCTCCAGCTCTTGAGGTTAGCCAATTCTCTTGCCTCAACCTCCCGAGTAGCTGGGACTACAGGTCCCTCCCACAATGCCCAGCTATTTTTTTGTTGCAATTTGGCGGGGGCCAGGTTCGAAACCTCCACCCTCAGTATATGGGGCCAGCGCCCTACTCACTGAGCCACAGGTGCCGCCCTATAACTGTTAACACTACTATCCTTATTCCCCCGGGATCCAATGTAACCATCTGGTGAATTCTCTTTTCCTTGAACCTAAATTTAAAGCTCCACGGGCCTTTCCCATAGCATAAATAGCATTCTGTTCCTGTGTGTATTGTCTCATTCACAGGAAATAGTCTCTGAATTACATCCCAGGCCTGTTCCACTATATTCCATTGATGACATTTATTATAGAACCATTGTGGGAATGACATGGTTCCTGTCTCTAGTAGCTGGTATATTTCATCCATTATGTTCAGGATTCTATAACTGGAGACAGAGATAGGAGGAACACAGGTGAGTGGAATTCCAGGATGTCTCACCATCCTTTCAATGTTAACGTCATAGCAAAACTTTTCTCTAAGTATTTCCCTAACTTCCTAGAGGTGAGTATATGACAAAGCATGATACTTTTCCTTAAAAGGATACTTTTGCTGAGATGATGAGATACTCAACAAAATTATCTTTAGAAAGTAGGTTAGCAGGAGAAAAATAGGTTAGATCAGTGTTGGCGAAAACCACTAGTCGTCTTCCAATATCTGCCCTTCCTGGACGTATAGCCATTTTGCCTTGAGACTACATTCTCAGCTTCCCTTGCAGCTTTGTGAGCCATGAGACTGAGTTCTGTCTGAAGTTTTGGGTCAGCTCGTAGAAACCCCACTTAAGGGGCATTGTGTATATACTCTTTACCTCTTCTGCACGCCTTCCTCCATCCCCCTGTCTAGAATGCAGATATCATCTTGTTTGAGGCCATGCATGACAGAACAAGAGAGAAGGAACAGCATTTCATGCTCTAACTGTCCTCAAAGCCATTTACATGACAGAAATAAATTTTGTCTTATTTATTAGAGATTTTCTAGTCCTCAGAGCTGAGCCTAATCCCAACTAATTCAACTAGCTAAATTCCTCCAGCTAGAGTGCTTAGTAACCAAGCTCCAGTGTCATCCTCAGCTGCTGAGAACAATATGCTTATTTCCTATTGACAAGTCTAGAACCTTGTTTGTTTTGAGACAGAGTCTCAAACCTGGGGTAGAGTGCCATGGTGTCATAGCTTGCAGCAACCTCAAACTCTTGGGCTGAAGCAATCCTCTTGCCTCAGCCTCCTGAATAGCTCAGACTACAGGTGCCTGCTACAATGCCCGGCTAGTTTTTCTATTTTTAGTAGAGATGAGGTGTCATTCTTGCTCAGGCTGGTCTCGAACTCCTGAACTCAAACGATCCATCTGCCTTGGCCTTCTAGAGTGCTAGGATTACAGGTGTGAGCCACTGTGCCTGGCCTAAGCCCTAGAATCTTTACCCTAAGGTATTGCAAGCCATTGTCAAGATCATTCTTTATAAAAGCCTGTTGCTGTGAGCATCATTTAATACCTGAATATCGAAAAGTGGAAATGATGGTTTCATATCTAATATGACTTGAGTTCACACCTCCCCTCAGCCTCAGGGACTTGTCCCAGCATACACCATTGTCCTCTACTTTTGTGTTTCTATCACTTGGATTTGGGATGTACATGAACAAAGCCAATGCAGTTTCTAAAGGCAGATGAAAGAAGGACCTATCATTCCTCAATGCTGGTTTTTATTACAGGACTAACACATGTCAAATATTCAAACAGAACCAAACCATGCATGGTAAAATGTCCCCTTTCCTCCATTCCCCTGCCTAAAAGTCATTATGTCAAAAGCTTTCAGGTTAACCTTCTAGAAATTTTCCATGTGCGTAGAGAGCCCTTCTTTTAAAAGAAAGCATATATATGTAAACATAAATGGGAGTATACTATGCACACTGTAATATACTTTGCTTTAAAAACTGAATCATAATTCTAACATCGTTCCAAAACAGCATATGTATATCAACTTCCATCTAACTGCAGAGAATTCCATTATACAGTAGATGTACCATAATTTATTTAACTAGTTTCCTGTTGATAGACATTGTTTCCAGTGTTTTACTATTGTAAACATTGCTGCAACAGATTCCCTTGCACATGTATTTGGGTACCATACATCTGCAGGAGTAATTCACAGACTTGGATTCCCTTGCACATGTATCTGGGTACCATACATCTGCAGGAGTAATTCACAGACTTGGATTCCCTTGCACAGGAATCTGGGTACCATACATCTGCAGGAGTAATTCACATACTAGGATACCCATGCACATGTAACTGCTAACCTACATATGGCGGAGGAATTCAGCGGCTTGGAATCCCTTTGACACTTTTGTTGGTACCATACATCTGCAGGAGTAATTCACAGACTTGGATTCCGTTGCACAGGTATCTGGGTACCATACATCTGCAGGAGTAATTCACAGACTTGGATTCCCTTGCACAGGAATCTGGGTACCATACA
>CAUYPK010100469.1:0-38122 GCA_963574355.1 Loris lydekkerianus | reverse complement strand
TAATTTATTTATTTTTATTGTTAAATCATAGCTGTGTACATTAGTGCAATCAAGGGGTACAATGTGCTGCTTTCATATACAATCTGAAGTATTCTCATCAAACTGTTCAGCGTGGCCTTCACACATTCATTACTCATTGAGACTTAGGTGAATAAATATTTTACAATGTAAAGCTGAAATTATATTTAATATTAGATAACTTTTTCCATATTAAATCTAATTTACCTCATAAATCTAATGTAAAATAACTTATAAAATATCACTTTATAATAGCTAAAAAACAAAGGAAATAACATGAGAAGGCTAAAATCTCTAGTGTTGATCTTCTTATTGTATTGATGATCTTAAGTACTTATATGAATATTAGAATTAGAAGACAGAAGCCATCCCAATCCTTCCAAATACCAATATCAAGTTATTTACCTCTTCCACACACTTGTTAAAAATGTTAAATATTTTAAAATGAAAATATCTTCATTATTATATTGTAAAAGGTAGTATACAATCATGAAAAGCATTTAAGTAACACAAGAAAGTACAAATTGATAGGATAAATTATCTAAAATCTGTAGATTCATAGATAAGCACTCAATATTTTGATGAAAAATTTCTGACATCTTTTTCTGAATACCTAAAGAAAAATTTTAAAAAATATAAATTACCTAAATAGGGTCATTCTAACTTTTAAGCTACTTTTTCATTCAACATTGTTATAGATTTTTTTTCTTCTTTCTTTCTTTCTTTCTTTCTTTCTTTCTTTCTTTCTTTCTTTCTTTCTTTCCTTCTTTCTTTCTTTCTTTTTTTTTTTTTTGAGACACAGTCTCACTATGTTGACCTTGGTAGAGTGCTGTGGCATCACAGCTCATAGCAACCTCTAACTCTTGGACTTTAGCAATTCTCTTGCCTCAGCCTCCCATGTAGCTGGGACTACAGGCTCCCACCAAAATGCCCAGCTATTTTTTGGTCGTAGCTGTTGTTGTTTTTGGCAGGCCTGGGCTGGATACGAACCCACCAGCTCAGGTGTACATGGCTGTCACCCTAGCCACTGAGCTACAGGCATAAAGACTATTATAGATATTAATTGAAGTGTTTTCATATACAGTATTGTGCCTTCTCAGTATCTTCATCTATTTCAATACTCTTGTATTGTTAGACATTGTTAAATTTTCATAATTTTAATATAAATAATACCTGTGATGAATATATTCAATATATCTTTATTACACCAGTTGGATAAAAATAAATCCAATATAAAATTTCTATGTCATGTAGTAGAGAATTTTTATTTATTTATTTATTCATTTAGAGACAGAGTTTCACTCTGCTGTCCTAGATAGAGTGCCCTGGCATCCTAGATCACAGTAACCTCAAAGTCTTGTGGTCAAGAGATCCTCTTGCATCAGCTTTCTGAGTAGCTGAGATTACAGGTGCCTGCTACAATTCCCACCTAGTTTTTCAATTTTTAGTAGAGACAGAGTATCCCTCTTGTGCAGGCTGATCTTGAACTCCTGAGTTCAAGCAATCCCACCCGTCTTAGCTTCCTAAAAGTGACTAGGATTACAGATGTTAGGCACTGCCTGGCCAGGAGACACATTTTAAATCAGAATAATGACATGTTGTATTCAACATTTATAAATGTGGAAAGAACCTAACTCCAAAGTCATAGGTTTTAAAAGCTGTGATTCTTAAGATTTGAAATTTCAACTATAAAGTTACAAAATTTTCTTGGACACTTGGAAATAAAGTCTGAAATTAATAAATAACTACATTTTTATTTCTAGAAATTAACTTTGATCAAGTGTCAATTTTTCTTTGCTTTTTTCCCCCTATCACTTATCTTTTCATTACAGTTCCACTAATGTAATACTTACATAATTTCATAATTGCATCTGTATAGTATCTATAAGGAAAAAACATATAAGAAATTCTATAACTCTTCAAGTCAAGGCCATATTCACAGGATGATTAAAATTTGACAAATTTGTTTCAAAAATGAAAACAATTTTGAATATTATTCTAGATGATTTTGCCACAGACATATTTCACAATGCTGTATTAAGTTCAAATTTGGTTAGAATTCAGTGTTTTCAAATGTCATTTTGCAGCTGCAAATGATAACCTCTCAGCTGCTCTGATGAATTCCTGGGAGTTGGGCGTGATGAGGTGGCCTGTCAAGGGGTCTGATAAATCACCATTCAGTCTAGAGAAAAGCAAGGACTGACATAGTCATTTGTAAGGATTCTGCAGAACAGCTGAAATCAACTTGCTTTTTGATTATTATTAATATTTTACTTGTCCACCCCATCTTTTCAATTATCCCTTCCTGCTCAGATACAAAGGTGTAAACCTGCCCATTCCATTTTCCTCCCTCCCACTTCACTGAAATAATTTTAAGTGTATTAAATATTTTACACATATACCCTGATTTTAGTCATTTACATCGATGCCTTATTACAAGCTCATGATACAACATATATTAAGAGCAAAATCTTTCAGCCAGTCAGATTAATTCTAATTCTTCTTCTCTGTAGCTGTAAAAATTTACATTTTGTAAATTTCCTAAGTCTCCATTTTTTTCAACTAGAGGTGATGAACTAAATACACATATGTAATGAGCATTAGGGATAAAATAGCTTATATAATCCTGCTATTGTGAAGATTAAATGAATATATAAAATTCTTTGCACAAAAAGCATTCACTATACGGTATTAAAAATGTTAAGAGTTATTTGCCTAAAGCCTAAGCCCATGTAACCTGATTATATGTTCAAAAATCTTTTCAGTGTCCTCGGCCGTCTTCTATATTGTATGGAAACAAAAACACATGAAGATGTTTCCTTATTTCAGGTTGGTTAAGGGTTTTCTCTCTACCAATTTGAGGTTTTTCTCTTGGTAATATGAGTTTACTTTTGAGTGTAAAATTAGAACTCCTCTTATCATTTTGATCACTGTGCTGCATTTTGGATAGGAGAGAAATGCACTTTCAAATGCCTTTTTAAGCATAATTGAATGTTATTTTGAGTCCATTAGGCACCATGCCTGTCTGCTAAGGTTTTAGCAAATAGCTCATTCAAGCTATCTGTAAAATAATCTCTCAGGTGAGATTCCTTTTCTTTGTCTCTTTGTCTTTTTCCTTCTTTCTTTCTTTTCTTTCTTTTTTTTTTTTTTTTTCTATCAGACACTCTTGCAATTATTCTTATTACCTTAAGGTAAAAAAAAGTCTATTATCCCTTTAAACACTTTTGTATATCTGAAGTTCCTGCAAATTGCACAGAATTAGAAATACACAGACTCTTTAGATTGAGTTTTCCCATCAGATATGATTGTTAGATACTTTTCTTTCAATCTATACGGTATAGGGAAATGTGTTTTAAGGACCTGTGATATTTAGCATAATAGAATTAAAATGATAATGACAATTAACCAAACAATATCAAGGGCAACAACAACAATTTTATCTTGAATTTGCCTCTTTAATCTTTGCTCTGTGACTTTTGTCGTCACTTAGAACATTTCTTAAAAAACTAACAGTGCATAAAGAGCCACAAACAGAGATGTTAACATTGGCAAATTAGGTTCACTTTAAATGGTTAATATGTTGAATGTGGGTAATTGTAATAATTATCAGTTTTGTCCTTTACTATTACAAGGTATGCACCAAAATTTTCTTAAAGTGACCAGGATTTTAATATTTCATTCACAGCCAGGGAGAGTAGAGTAATTTGGAAAAACATGCTTCCCCAGCACTTCCCCAGATAGGGGCTCAGGGAGTCTCTGAACATTCTCTACAGAACATACAGTGTATCTTCACAAAAAACAAAACTTTTCTTCAATGTGTGACCAGGGAGAAAAAGAAAAGGGCATAATTGCCTTATAATTCCTCCCAATTTTTTGTCCTTTTATGGGGAGAATAAATTCGGAATCTATTTCATGAGAGTTCTTTTTTATATACATCAAGAAAGAACTAGACTTAAGTCTAGACAAAAGTAAATTAGTCAACCCAGGTCATGTGGGCTTGAAATAAGATAGATTTTCAATAGATAATGTTTTATAGACAAAAACATCATGCGCTGTTGAGTCAACAGCACTTCCCAACATTCCACACTGATCTTTAGAATTCTATTTCTGTGTCACCACTTTTCCCTACCACAATGATTACCTTTTCTCTTTGTAATGTCTGGTATTTTACTTTTGCAGATATTTGCTGTGTTTTAACATTGAGAAGGGACGCAAAAAAGGGGGGCTTCAAGCGGGAGTGGAGGAAAACCTGCCTACTGACCTGGAAAGTCTGGAAGGCCTATAAGAATGTTGGTGTGAAGTAATCTAGGTCACTAATGACCAATAGAAAGAGACCATGGATGACCAATACAAAAGGGTAATCCTGCCTAGAGGTAAGAGAGGGCAATGGAGGACTTGCAGCCAATTTGAAATGGAGAGAGTATTTATATCCCTCAAGGCCTGTTCCTCTCTGTCGCTCTTACCTTTTCTCCTCCAGGAGAAGGACCCACTTCCAATTCTTTTTGGAAGTGCTCTAAACTTTCTCTTTGTTCTTCCTAAATAAAACCTCTTTGTGGCCCTGAAACCTGTGTAGGTGCCTTTTGCTTTTTATCCACACTGCCTGTGCCGCTCCAGTTTTCCTGTTTTCCACTGACTCTTGTTGTAGATTACTGCCTTGCCTTGGTTGAACTTTCTAGCTCAGTCAAGTAGTTGAACCAGGTCAACTAAGTTTGGAAATCTGGGACCCTCAATCCTCATCAAATATAACCATAGCTGGAGAGAAATGAAAGCTAGTTTTAGGAAGTGTTTCTTTGTAACAAAAATTTTATTTGATGTCTATGTGTAAGCTTCGACAGCACACCTTAACAATAAAGAGAAGACAACTATGTTTTCTTCTATGTTAACCGTTTCTTTTTTAAATTTCAGATTAATATGAGGATATATATCAGGGGTGGCGAACACGCGGTTAGAGCCGCATGCGGCTCCCGGCCAAAATGAATTTTGGCTCTTTGCCTCTTATCATTATTTTGTATACTGTGGCTCTTTGCCAAGTTTGGATTTTGTTATGCTGCTTCTGAGGAGGGACCTCTGAGGAGCGATCTCCAAGCGTGTAGTCGAACTTGTTCGCCACCCCTGATATATATAATTATGTTATATAGTTTGCATTTGTGAGGTTAAAGTCTAAAGCCGTAGCTGTGTCCTTCGCCCAGGAAGCATGCCATACATAGCTATGCCTTGTCCCCTTTGCATGAAGCCCACTCACCCCACACACTCTTGAACCCAACTGAGTTTTTCTTATGTGAGCCTGCAGTTGTTAATCTACTAGTTTCAATTTACTGAAGTACTGAATTGAATGGTTATTATTCTATGCCTGTGACTTGTCGCTTAGGAGAATGTTCTCCACGTCCATCCATGTTCTCCACGTCCATCCAGGTTGTTACAAAAGATGCAAAATATATCTTTTTTTATGACTGAATACTGTTCCATGGCATGTGTGTGTGTGTGTGTGTGTGTGTGTGTGTGTGTCACCGTCTTTTAACCCATTCGTTTGTTGAAAGGGCTCTTGGGTTGTTTCCGTATCTTTGTGATTGTGAACTGAGATGCCATAAATATTTGAGTGTAAATGTCCTAGCAATGGGATTGCAGGGTCAGATGGTCAGTCTCCTTTTAGTTCTTTGAAGACTCTCTGTACTTCTTAACACAGAGGCTGTAGTAGTTTGCAGTCCCACCAAGAGTGCACGAGTGTTTCTTCCCTGCATCCATGCCAGCATCTGTCTCTTTGGGATCTTGTGATGTGGGCTATTCTCACTGAGGTTAGGTGATGTCTCAAAGTGGTTTTGATTTACATTTCTCTGATAATTGGGGACAATGAGCACTTCTTTTTCATATGTTTATTGGTCATTCTTCTGTCCTTGGGAGAAAAGTTTCTGTTGTTGTCTCATTTCTGAGAAAAGTATTTCTAAAATTTGCAGAATAGTAGCTAAAAGGTGACAAATTAATGATGTGAACATTTATTTGACTCACCTTATATTGTTTTTTATCTAAAAATGATTATTATAGTGAAATCTAATCTTTTATTAAAACTTATATGCATACAGTCAGAGAAAATAAATAGCTGCAGGGTTGGTGACAATTTGATAGACATATTTAAAAATGATCACATTGACAATGTTATGTAGGATTCATAATTAAGAAAATAATGATGAAATCAGAGCAATAAACCAGACATAGGTTGCCCTGCTCCAGTGTTCTGTCTTCTTTTACTAAATCAATCTCTAGACAATTATTTTTCATTTTTGTTTTAATTTGAATGGCAGTTACACTGTCAGATACCTAAATAATATAAAATACCCCAATGCTAATCAAGACTGAAAACTAGACCTTTGGATCTCTCATCCCCATACTTCTCCTCACTATCTTATCTGTGCTCAGGAATTTATAACTTCACCTATTCAGAAGATTTCTAAATGTTTAGGTCAAGCCAACATAATCCAATTTTATGCTGGACTTTTCCATTTAGAGATCTAAAAGACATACCCAAACCCTAAGTCTAACATTGAAGTGGCTCCCAAACCTGGACCCCTTCCAGGCAGGTCTCCCTATCTCCGTGAGTGGTATTATGGAGGGTAAATAGCAGACCTCGTATCTGACACAACCCTCTCTCTAACACCCCATATCTAGTCCATCACCAGTCCTATCTATTTCACCTTCTAAATGTATCTCTAGTTCATATGCTTCTCCCCATGTGTGCCATCAGCATCATGTTAGTCCAGATGACAGTAGCCACTGCATCATTGGTCCCTAGAACGTCCACTCACACCCATTTTACACCTCTTTAATCTGTGCTCTATGTCTCAGCTTGAGGGGTCTTCTCTAATCTGAATCAGATAATGTCACTTCTTTTGCGTAATTTCTTTTTCTTGTTGTATTATTTAAGTTCTCCAGAGGAACAAGACTATTGTAATGCATCTGTATCTACCTCTATGTCTATATCATCATTTCTAGCTATATTTATATGTGTATCTATGGAGGTTAAGGCATTGAGTCACAGGATTATGGATGCTATGGAGTATCATGATCAGCTGACTGCAATCTGGAGAACAAGGAAGGTTGGTAGTGCTCTTTGTGGAAAAGATTTTAACAATAAAATCAATGTATCTACTATACAAGGTGGCCATGAAGTTCGTGTGCAATTTAAAACAGGCACCCTTGATGGAAAGCAATTTAATCATTTCTTCTTTTGTTGCTCATGGTAACTTGTGCTTTGAAAGAATTATTTTTATTGAGTCAACAAGGCTAATTTCTTATTGCCTTTTTAATGCCTATAAGTACATTTCTTTTTTTGTTTCTGACATTGGTAATTTGACTTTCTTCTCTCTCTGTATCTCTTTAGTCTTTCTACATGATTGGTTTTAGTAAATTCTCCTATAAATCACTTGAAATAGGAGCAAAGTTTAGTTCATAGATACATGCAGTCAATATAGATGAATTTAGAAGTCAGCTCTGTCACTTGTGGGCCATGGAACTTAGGCAAATTAATTAACTGTGAGCACCTTATGTCTCCCTTGCTTAAGAGGGAGTCATAGGAATAACATGTATTCCTTGAAGGCAATGATCAGACTATATGAGACAGTAACTGGGAAGCACAATAAACTAAACTAAATGCACCTCCTATTCAACTTTCTCTTGATGGATTCCCAAATTCCAGCAATCACTTTGACAACACCTCTACACGAGGTGAAGTGTGATGAAGATTAAATAGGAGTGAAGAGACATGACATTCTTAACTAATCACAGAAAAAATAATTACTTTTGTGAATTTTCTAAAATCATATGGCTATGTGAGCCTACTGTACAACCATGTGAGCACACAGCTAGGCCTCACAGCTAGGTGTTCAAATGAGCACCCCAAGCTTAAGCTTTACTTGCTTTGCTGTTTCATGGTCCACACCATACACACACACACAGACACACATTATTTGTACAGGTATAAAGCATTTTTGTGTGTGTGTGCTTACATAAGTCTTTTTGCTTTAATGAAACTCAGATTAGTAAATTATTATTTGTAATAAGTGAATAACAGGCCGACCATGAAATTAATACTTTAATTAATGGTTCTCCACTATCAGTGAGTGCAGCAAGTTTAGCTCTGGACTGGAGAGGTGGAATGAAAAAACAAAAGAGGAACATTTCCTGAAGTATGAACTGAACCTGGGTTTGGATACTATACAAGTTTTGGGACTACCTGGCCTTGTGCCCAGTAAAACCAAATAGGCAACTTTTAATGGCTTGGAGCTCTCTTGGAAATGGTCATTAAGAACAGCCAGTTTTGTAAGTCTCATTTGCCTATGTTTCTAACACTTTTTGGAAGCCAGACCATCAGAACTCTGAAAAGTATGAACACGCTGTTGCTTTAAAGAAATGTGGCCAAAAGTGAATCAGCTTAACAAAGGGAGATTATTCTAAAACCCTAAGAATGTCTTTTTTTCCTCCTAATGAAGAAGTTAGTGGAGAGATTGGTATGAATGGTAATGTAAGGTAAACCACTGAATGAAACATGTAACTCAAGAGGCATGTGTTTTAAAGCCACTTCTGTCATTAATAGCTTGGGAAAAGTTGAGCAAGCCACTTAACTTTTCTGACCTTTCAGTTTCATTATTTGTTAGGCAGAGATATTTATTTTTGACATCACTAGGATCTTTATGGTTATAAAATTTCATTTTTCATAATGTAGAATCTCTGTTGAGTGTATTTACTTACAGGGGAAAATCAAATATTGTTATTCTCTAATTATGGTCCTTGCATGTTATGGAAGAGTAGAGTTTCAAGGTTAAAATAACAGGTGTGTTGCAGTTTTTTAACCATTGCTGTTAAATATCTACTTTGTTATAATTGGGATGAAAGTTAGTATGTACTTCACATTTTGTTGAAATATATATAAAAAGGCACATTCAGTAAGCTTAGCTCCGTCTCTTATTCAACCTCTCACCTTCTACATTTACATCAGTCTTCAAATGCAAGTACATTCCTTAGGGAAAGTCAGCCACTTAAAATCATAGCAAATACTCAATTGTTAATTTTTTTTTTCATTTTATAAATACCACACACCAAATTTGGAGAAGTGCATAAACAATATAAAATTAAATATGAAAGTAAATAATAGCCTTAGTTTAATTACATGAAATATGCTTGGCTACAATCAGTTTTGTTTCAATTGACTTTTTAAATGCGAAATTAATTAATAAAAAATTTTGTTCTTATCATAGTTTTATCAGTGGTTTACTATCACTAGCTGAAGCCGGATCAGTTATTGATGCTATTTTAAATTAAGTCAAAGAATAAGGGAAGGTTAGTGCAGTATAGTTTTGTGATTCTTTTTTCCCATATACTTGGGGAAATGACCTTTCCCCTTATTGATAATAAATTGGTTTTATAAGACTAAAGATATGATTAAAAATATTCAATTACAAATGAGTCTGATCTGGTGGAATTACAGTATACTTCTGATTCCCATTAAGTTTATTGCTGGTATTTTATGATAAACTCCAAATATACATCTGTATCTATATAAGATCTATATGGCTATATCTGTTTCTATATGTACGTCTGTATTTTATTTCCTTTTAGGGTTTTTGAAATCTCTGTAAGATTTTTCAGGAAGACAAGATTTTGTGTAGTATCAAGATATGAAGTGATGGCTTCCTTGTATTATGTCTCATTCTCTCAATAGACTCAAGTCGTAGCCAAGACTATACTGGTGGGTTTAGGAAGGTTGATATCCCACACTCCCCACCCACAGTGAATCATTCTATGTTTGGGTTCAGAAAGGGTGTGGAAAGCTTAAGAGTTCTGAGGCTTCTTGAAGGAAAACATACTTTGAGAGTGCTTGTCTCTTGTCCTACAGATGATCCGGAATTTGCAAGGAATCAGGGACATGTGGTTAAGACATCTTGAACTCATTATTGGAAAATGTGAAAAGAAATTGCTACATGCTGTATTAAAAAATATAATTAAATGTATGATTGTGTTTGAACAGGCTTTTGATTCTGGTAGTCTTTTTAAGTGGTTTAAAAGAGAAAACAGCTATTCTGTTTTACAACAGGAGTGTAAAATTCCTAAGGGCTCTATACCCTATGAACTTTATATGCACTGAAATCTCATCTAGAAAATGACATTTAGGGGAAACTTTTAAGTATATAAATCTGTTTTCCTTTTCATTTCTTTAATGTGTGTGTGCGTATATATTTAATTACTTCTATAAATTAGAAAATGTGATATTCTGTATTTTTCCCATGAGTTGTTACCCTTAAGCAAAATAGCAAGAAAGAGATAAGTTAGTTTTAATTTTAAGACATTTTAAGGTTTATATCTCTATCGCCTGGGGGCAGAAATGTTAATTACTTTGGGGGATTAAAATACTTTGTAGAGTTGAGATTTGCCTTGATTAAATTATGTGAGGGCTGAGGTAAGGATACCTCTATTTTTTTTTCTAATATATAGCCAATGTTTACCAAGATAGATTATATTGCACAATATAAAACAGGTTCCAAAAAATTTACACCCATTCAAGTACTTGTATGTACTTAAATATATGTATATATAGAAAACACATAGTTTCGTCTTTTCTTTTCTTTTCTTCCTTTTCTTTTCTTTTCTTTTCTTTTCTTTTCTTTTCTTTTCTTTTTTTTTTTTTATGAGACAGAGTCTTACTTTGTTGCCTGGGCTAGAATACAGTGATGTCGTCATAGTTTATTGCAATACCACACTCCTGAGCTCCAGCCATCTTCCTGTTTTTGCCTCCCAAGTAACTGGGACTACAGGTGTGCACCACCACACCATGTTGTTTTTTGTTGTTTTTGTCGTTATTGTTGTTTATTTGTTTTTAGAGATGGGGGTCTCATTCTTGCTTAATCTTGTCTCGAACTCCTGACCCCAAGCAAACTTCCTGCCTTGGCCACCCAGCGTGCTAGGATTACAGGCATAAGCCACTGCCTGGCTAGGAAAACACATAGTATTCTCTAAAAATAGCAGAATTAAAATAGAAATCAATAGCAGAGAGATAACTGGGAAAATGTACCAATATTTGTAAACTAAATTATACATTCCAAGTAACCCAAGTAACTTATTTCTTAATTAAGAAATCAGAAGAAAAATAGGAAAGTAACTTATTTCTTAAATAAGAAATCAGAAGAAAAATAGGAAAATGTATAAAATTTAGTACACTCCTAGTGATATGCCCAAGAACAATGAAAGTATATTATCATGCAAAATCTTATACACAAATGTTTAAGCACCTTTATTTACAATAGTTAAAAACTATAAACAACCGAACAGATGAATGGGTTAACAAACTGTGGTATAGTGTTACAATGGAATATTACTACTCAGAAAGAGAAATAACATAGCTATTGATATATTTAACAATATAAATGAATCTCAGTGAAAAATATATTAAAAAAAGGGAGGTATGTGTTATACCTTCCAGATTTCATAAAATTCTAGATAATTTGATCTAATTGAAAGTAACAGAAAGCAAATAGGCAAAGGTGAAGGGGAGGGTGGTGAGGTAACTTGTAGGTGATTAATATGTTCATTATCCTAACTTTTGATGGTTTAATGAGAGTGCACATATGTTGATGTATAAAATTAACACTATAAATATATGCAAATTTTCAGATATCAGTTATATCTCATTATATCTATTAAAAATTCATTACAATAAAAAATCTACGTGTGGAATAGTAGATAAAAAGCATAAATAGGACACTAATGGCCACCTTTATGCTAAAGAACAAAATATTATATAGCAGTACAAAAAGAAACGTAATAGAATGCAAAATACATTTTCAGCTTTTTTTCGCCTCTTTCTAAATAGAAACTTATATTGTACTCACTCTATACCAATAATTTCATAAATACACTTAAAAATAATCTAAGCCTCATAACAGCCCAGTAAAGTTTTCTAATAACATGATGGAAAATACTTCTTGATACTCAGTTATTTTACCCAGTCATCACTCCCACCTTATGGCATGAAACATTCACATCTTCAGACTTTATTAAAATCTAATAATTTAACACACAATGATACTATACACTTATATTTTCTTTTTCACAAATGTATCTTATTATAATAAGCCATTGGGATTTTGGAGCAATGAGTTTCCAACTGGATGCAATTTTATTTACTAAAGATATTATTTATATATGTGTTTCAGAGGAAGTTAGAGTCTTAACGAGAGTGGAGTGTGGGTCACTGCATGGGAAAATGGTACTTAATGAAGTCCCAAGGCAGGCAGAGAATAGATCAGAAATGAATCTGGATGCTTTGTTAAAGAATTCATAATTAAACTTGCAGTACTAGAGAGTCACTGGGAAAGTATAATTAAGGGAGCAAAAATGAGTTTCTGAATGTACTCGGTGGCACAAGAAGATTAATTTAGAGCACATCCAGAATTAAAATAGACAAACATATTCAGTGGCTATTTAATTCATCCAGCAAAACTTTATGGTGGCCTGGTATAAGAGAGTGGCAGTAGGAGTGGAAGGTAAGGGTTGGATTGGAGATGTGTTAAGAACATAGGGTCAGGCTCGGCACCTGAAGCTCAGCGGCTAGGGCAGTAGCCACATACATTGGAACTGGTGGGTTCAAATACAGCCTGGGCCTGTCAAATAACAATGACAACTACAACCAAAAAGTAGCTAGGTGTTGAGATGGGCACCTGTAGTCCCAGCTACTTGGGAGGCTGAGGCAAGAGACTTGTTTAAAGTTTGAGGTTGCTGTGTGTTATGATGCCACAGCACTCTACCCACGGTGACACTTGAGACTGTCTCCAAAAAAGAAAGAATATAGAGTCAATGGGTTGAATTATTTGGGCAGTAGGGGAAATCAGAAACGAGCAAGGAATAAAAAGGATTTGAAGATGACACATGCATTTCTGATTTATGACAAATAGATGTAACTGAAATATATAAACATTCATTTTATGAAATGATCCTTGCTTTTTTAAGTCCACTTTTTGTGTGTACATCAGAATTAAAATCCAAAGCAAAAGAAATATATAAACTTTCAAAATATTCATAACAAAAGTGCAAGAAAGTTTGTATCTGGATATATAGTTTGTTATTATGTTGATTACCTTACTGTAGGTTTGAGTCATTCTTTATCTAAATTCTGAAACATTGGCTATTTTTTCTGACTTACTTTACATATACTATGACTATGCATATTATAAATCTTAACTTTGGGGGTATAAAATGCAGTGGGATATAACTTACTGGGTTTTAGGACTGTTTACTTCTATGTTCTCAACCTGAAACACAGGGTTTCATACGTAGTAAACACTGCATCTTGTTAAATGAATGAATTAATACACCAATGAATGAAAGAATTGTTTCATTTAAATGCCTATCCGGGGCTCAATTTATCCAGACTTACTTAAAAACCTGCATTTCTTTATGATAATTTAATAATAGCAGAAATATTTCAGTTCAGTTTGGTTGGCCATCATATTTGAGTTTCCAGCACCAATATTCTTTACTCTGAAATGCAGTATACATCATTTCTGTAACCTATTATTCTTTATCCACAAAATGCAAGTGATGTTTTAAAAATTGTTTGGAGGTGACTCAGTGGGATCGCAGTCAGAAATTCAGAATTACTTTAGATGGGACGCAGTTTAAGAAACGTCCACGTTGAACTTACGTCATATGTACATGTCCCCCTTTATTTTGTCTTGTCACCCCACAGGTTGTTGCCTGGCTGGTTCTCAAGATACTTCCAAATTCCAGCCTCCAGAATTTTATGTGAAATTTTCCTAGGACAAAGCCTGCTTGTATTTTTTCAATGATCACTTTCTTTCATGGCCTGGCACATAAAAGATGTACAATTTTCTCCCTCTATTCCTGAATAATGAATTTTAAAACCATATTAGACATCGCCAACATAATTTAAACCTAGGCAGTACGTGGTGGAATATCTTAGGAATGTTCTGCCAATAATTACAAAGAATTAATCAACCCACTTTTTTTTTTTTTATCATCCTAACTTACTCACTTACTCCCAGGAGTTACAGAAGTAGTAAAATTAATTCACACAACCTACTTTACACTCTCCAGATAAGAGGGTGACTTGCTCCCACTTCAGTGACAGGTTGATAGTTGTTGGAAATGTTTGTTCAAATCCAAGTGCTTAGGCTCAGTGCAATGTATTTACATTAAAAGATTGTTGGCAGGAAGCACTCTAATCTTACCTGGCAAGAGGAATGAGGGTGGAGGATTTTCCCTTCATTTTCAGTTGTGCTTAATTCAGTCTGACAGAAAAAAACTCCAGAGCACAAGAAAGAAGCAATACGTACAGAATTTTCAAGGAAGGAGAGTGAAACTTGGGTTAAAATGAACTTCACCTCAGCACTTAAGGTGAAGTCTCATTACCCTGGGTTCCTCAAGGGCATACTCCCACAACTTCTCAGCTACTTTCTAATCTAAGGGCTCTCCACTTACATTTCACCTTTCTTCCTGGTAGCTCCAGATGCAGGCGATGGTTCCCATCAGCTATTTCTCTGATGCTGTGAAACGTACATTTATGTTTTAAGCCAACAGAGCTCCAATCATACAATTCCTGTGCAGCCACTCAGAGGTGTCCCTGGACCATAAGGGAGGAAACTCCCTTGCACTCCTTCTACACAGGAGTTCATTTCTCTCTTAGGACAGACCTCAATTCACTTCCTATTTACAAATGTTTCCGTACCTGCATTTCTGAAAAAAGCAGCCACACATAGTTGCTCTCTGCCTTGCCATATATTATTTTGTAGCTCACCTACAACCACACCCAGTTGTATCACACCTTTCTACTACCATGGTCAGATGTGCTCCTAGGCCACTGCAGCCATCCATAGAAATGCTATATGTGCCGCAGCCCGGGATGAGAGGTCAACTTCATCAGTTTGCATTTGAGCACTAGATCCCCAGAAAATCTGCACCCCCACGATCAAGACACCCACACTTGTCCTCCTTTGAGCCTCTTTTGATTCTTCCTCAAGTACCACATAGATAGAAACTAAAATTCAACGCTTATTCTTAAAAAATTAAATAGCTTTGACAACCATCGTGCTTTCAAATTCATGTTAATGAAAGATGGAAGCTGAAATGTCAAAGGAGCAGCTGTAATAACAAAAAAGACTTATTTATCTTTGGAAATCAGAAATAGTAAAGAAAGAGGTTCTGAAAAGATTTGAATCTATGTGAGTTCCAAGATCTTGGTGAAAAGGTAAACAGAACTGATGAAATAATATTATCATTTTTGATATTCTATCTTTCACATTGGTTTTATATTCAGGATGATAGCAGGATGGCAGCTGTGCTTCCTGGCATCATATAGGACCTTATTTAGAGGAATAAGAAGGCTATTTCTTCCCTGGATCTCCAGCTCAGGAAAAAGAATATCTTTCCCAAATGCCTCCAAGTGGAATTCCCCATACAGTCTCTTGGCCAGATTTGTGTCACAATCCCATTCCTTACCTGAGCACTCTAAAGACAAGGGATAGGGAATTACCCTCACTGAAATATAACAACCATCAGGCATGCTATGGATGTTTAGGTAGATCTCAGCTAAAATGTCCACAACAATCCATCCTTTCTCACATATTATTAATATGTTAAAAAAAAAAAAGCCAATGTCAAAATAAAACGTAGTCACCCCTTTTTAATTAGAAGCATCTCTAAATCTAATTTACATTCAAATTCATTATTTCAGGAGTATATAACCCCTATTGGGTCCCTTTCTAATGTCTAATATCAGAAATCAGCGAAATAGGATCCTCCCACCAAACCTGGCCTGCTGCCGGTTTTAGTAAGACCCAATAATTAATTATACCTTTTGTAAATATTCTCTATTTTCCTTCTTGGCCTAGAAAGTCTAAAATATTTACTATGTGGTCTTTGCAGAAAATGTTTGGCAACCAGTATACTATATAACTTTGGACCAAAAGTGAAGTTAGCCACTCCAATGTAACCAATATACAATGATAAATCATTTTTAAAATGGGGTTTTAAAAGGGGATTGTTGGGTAAGATCTTGCGTGAGTTTTGCTTCCATATCAGTCTTTCTGAGGGTGTTGGCCCAAGTTCCTTGGAATGTCCTGACTTTTCTCTTTATTTCTCTGTGACCTTCAGGGAAGTCCACATAAGGTGAGGTCACCTGAACAAAAATCCAAAAAAAGGTCAACATGGCTCCCATGAGTTGATCCTGTTTGCTCCTCTAGAATAAAGTGTGCTGTTCTGATGGATTCTCTTCTTTTCCACCTGCCTATCAGAATAATGAAGGGAAATAAGACACGGTGTGCTTTCGTTTTGTTTTTTTTTAGGGACCAGCATGTCATCTTTGAGAAAATATGAAGATAAAAGCATAATCTATAGGAAACATTAATAAGTCACTGCCTGTAATTTAGTTACTCACATCTGAACCTCAGTTTCCTCAACTGAAATATGGAAATTCCCAATACCTACTTTTGGTTTATGTACTTTTTTTTTCTTTTTGGTTTTTGTTTTTCATAAATATAGGAGAAACTTGCCTATTTTTTTCTTTATTTTTCTCCCGGGAAGCTTGGGATATGTTAATATCACCTAGTGATTTATAGTAACATCGTCTGATTCTAACAATCAAGTTTGAGAAGAAAACATTTCCCCATTTCTACTTTCTTTATGTTCTTATACATTCAGTGAGTTTGTAGATAATCCATTCTTTCAAAGAAAGAGTAGTCCCTAGATTGCCTTATTCCCAGTCACTTCTAACACAGGTTTAATCTGCCACAGCAAGAAATGTCACTTTGCTGTTGTTGTTTATAAGTTCCTGAGGAAATACAAATAGCTAGATCACTAACACTTTTCGGTCATAGTACTTTATAGGCCATTTCCAAAGAGGTTATTTATTTTAAGTATTGAAAGAGCTTTTACTGATATCTGGTCTTAAGCTACTTGTATGGATAAATAGGACCTCATCTCTAAGAAAACGATTCTTATAGTCAAACACAACAACAACCAAAAAAAAAAAATTTGCTGCAAACAGGAATTTTAGAGAAAAGATACTTTTTAAATGCTTGCTCTGATACATCCAAAAATATATAATCTTCAAATGTCATGAATTTTCTTTAAAATATAGTCATGATGAAGCTTCTCATTTAATTTTAATTCCTCATTTTCTAATAATTTCAATCAATTTGTTTTCTATTTCATATAATTATAATGATCTAATTTTTAGTCTTGTGATACTGATCTTAGTTTAAACATTATCTTTGATTTTTTATGAATATTACATGAGAATAAGACATTACAGAATTATGAAACTTGGGAAAGATGCTAATTATAATCCAGAAAGTCTTCTATAAATCAAATGTTAATGAATGAGCACTTTAAATTAAGCCTGAAATTGACACTTCTTTATATAATCTAAGGGAGGAAGTAACTCCATGCAACTTTATGGAACAAGAACAAAAGGAGGCATCACCTTACCAGACTTCAAGCTGTACAAGTCTGTGGTAACCAAAACAGCACGGCACTGACACCAAAACAGAGGCAGAGACCTATGGATCAGAACAGAAAAGCTAGAGATGAAACTATCTTCATACTCCCAACTGATTCCCGACAAACAGATACAAACATACACGGGGGAAGAAATCCTATGCAATAAATGGTGCTGGGAAAACTGGATGTGAAAAGACTGAAATAGGATCTGCACCTCTCACCACTTACAGAAAATTAATTCATGTTGGATAAAAGATTTAAACCTAAGGCATGAGACTATAAGAATTGGGTAGGAAAATGTTAGACAAAATCTTATAAATATCAGCTTCAGGAAAGATTTTATGAAGAAGATCTCAAAAACAATCACAGCAACAACAGAAATAAACAAGCGGGACCTGATCAAATAAATGTAAAAGGTTCCGTAAGACCAAGGGCAAAATCAATAGATACACATGGGAGAAAATATTTAATGCCGTACATCCTATAAAAGACTGGTAACCAGAATCTATAAAGCGCTCAAGCAAATCAGCCAGAACAACAATCAAGCAACCCTCTTAAAACAGTGGGCAAAAAACATAAACTTTTCAAAGGAAAGTAGTCTAGTGGCCAATGAGCACATGAAAAAATGCTCAGTATCTTGAATCACTAGGGATGTGAAAATCAAAACCTCAATGAGAAGAATATTTTTAAAATTTATTTTTAATTATTGTGAGTACATAATAGTTGCCTATATTTTGTAGAGTACGCATGATGTTTTGATATAGGCATATAATGTGAACTAAGAAAATCAGGGCAGGAGCAGCGCCTGTGGCTCAGTGAGTAGGGTGCCGACCTCATATACCCAGGATGGTGAATTCGAACCCGACCCCAGCCAAACCAGAACAAAAAAATAGCCGGGCGTTGTGATGAGCACCTGTAGTCCCAGCTACTTGGGAGGCTGAGGCAAGAGAACTCTAAGCCTAAGAGTTGGAGGTTGCTGTGAGCTGTGACACCAGGACACTCTACTGAGGACAATAAAGTGAAACTCTGTCTCAAAAAAAAAAAAACAAAATAGAAAGAAAGAAAGAAAATCCGGGTAACTAGGATATCCATCACTCGCCCCTGGCTCTTATCATTTCCTTGTGTTAAGAACATTCAATTTCACTTTTTCAGTTATTTCAAAGTATTCCTTACCTTAATATTGATTACAGTCAGTTTATTGTGCTTTCAAAAATGTGTATTCTAACTAACTACATTTTTGCTTTCCTGGCATTATTGCATCATTAGATCTCATGGTTGAAAATCTACCTAGGATTTTTACACAGTTTCACTGTGTTAAATTGATCTTCCTTCTTTTGAAAAGCTGTTAAACAATGAGAGTATTAGATTGGGATTTCCAGACAGCAGCAGGTAAATGCAGACTCACATGTAGGTCCTCCCAGGAAAATCAAGTAAGGGAGTCAACAAGAGGACGAAGTCAAGCAGAGGTGAGGCTTTTTGTTGGTGGCAGTCAATTCCACCCTCAGTACACTCTCACTAAAAGCTCTGAGTATCAGTCACATAGCAAAATATGTCCCGTCTCAAGGCAAAGGAACTAGCTTCCCTCCCAGGGTCAGTCCGCTATTGGCTATGGGGCTGCTCAGAAGGAAATGAGTGAAAGTAAAATTTCAGGCACTTCTAGTCCGGAGAGATCCAGTAGCCAGAGACAGTCCTTTGAAGAATGACACAGAAGCAGCTGTTACAGGAAAAGCTCACAGAGGCTGATAAATGTATCTCAGTGGATCTGGGTTGAATACCAACGGCAGACAATGAAGGATAAATCCCAAAAGAGAAACGAGCATGTATTTTCAGAATGGCCAGTTTAAGGCATGCTTCTTAAACCACAAGAATTAAATTTGGCCCAGGGCAAGTACATTTGATCACTAAGTATTTTGGGTTCAGTTTCAGAAGTTAATCCCTAAGATTATGTGTATTCTCTCAGCACTTAACAAAAGTGAATTTCCCCCACCCCCAGATCACATGTTAATAGAATTTTTTCAGGAAGTCCTAAACATGAAAGAGATGCCAAAATTAAAGTGCATAAAGCTATGAGTTTCACACGTAGAAATGGGATTTTGAGAAATAATTTTAAAATAATACTGATTACCTTATTATTTCTTTTTTTTTTTTTTTTTTTTAGTGTGTTCATTATTACCTCAAATATCCTCACAGATGCCGCAAAGAATTTTTGTGATGTATTGTAGAGGAACTAAATTTATTTAGGGACAGGCATTTTAAGGTCTGTAAAATTAGTAGAAGGAATAAATTTCTTTTTTTTTTTTTCTTTCTTTCTTTTTTGAATTTTGCTTTCAATTGTTTTAGTTTGAAGGTTTTTTTTAAATTTTCATTTACTTATGTATTTATGTATTTATTTATTTATTTATTTTATTGAGACAGAGTCTTACTTTGTGGCCCTCGGTAGAATGCCATGCATCGTAGCTCACAGCAACTTCCAACTCTTGAGCTCAAGCAATTCTTTTGCCTCAGCCTCCCAAGTAGCTGGGACTACACCCACCCACCACAGCACCCAGCTTTTTTTTATAGAGATGGGGTCTCACTCTGGCTCATGCTGGTCTCAAACTCTTGACCTCAGGAAAATTCACCCACCTCGGCCTCCTGGAGTGCTAGGATTACAGTTGTGAGCCACCACCCCAAAGGAAGAAATTTCTTTAAAAAGTATGCAAGTGTAATCAAATGATAATATGAAAAAAGTAAATATGATTTCTGTTTTCTATTCTAGGATTATGTTCAGAATTTTGTAGTTAGCCACACACTTTTTAAAAACATGATGCCTAGGGCAGCGCCTGTGGCTCAGTGGGTAGGGCCCCAGCCCCATATACCGAGGGTGGTGGATTTGAACCCAGCCCCAGCCAAACTGCAACAAAAAATAGCCGGGCATTGTGGCAGGCACCTGTAGTCCCAGTTACTTGGGAGGCTGAGGCAAGAAAATCACCTAAGCCCAGGAGTTGGAGGTTGCTGTGAGCTGTGATGCTACGGCACTCTACTGAGGGCAATAAAGTGAGACTGTCTCAAAAAAAAAAAAGATGATGCCTAGCAGGAAGTATAAAAAATTGTAAATATCTAAATATCATACAATCTGCATAGCTGACCACCTCCCTCACTGACCACCTCCTTAAGGTGACTGACCTAATTTGACCTAATTTGCATAGACTGATCCTGGACCACATATACATATCAGAACAGTAGGCCTAGTTCTTTATGTCAACCACCTCTGAATGTCCATCAGTTTGTTACAGTCTGGTGGTCAAATTACAGAGGTTCTACTGTGTTATACATGGCATTACATATGTATTTGCTTCTGAATTGTCTTGTTAAATGCACTGATATTTGTAAATCACATAGAGGAGTTCTGGCCTGAATTTAGTCTCCTTTCACACGACTGTCCTTTCCTTGTCTTCCTATCGTAATTACATTTACATTATTCATAATAGCTACAGTGTGAAGTATTCTTCCATTAAGAAAAACCCTTCACTCTTAACTTTGCCTCAAGTATCTTTGGTATTATTTGTACAACAACATACATTTTAAAAATCTTCTGATGTATAAAATAGTGTCACATATTAGACAATTATTTGATCATTTTTAGCCCAAGGATAATTCTTGAAATGACCGCATAACTCAAAGGGGAAGCCTTTATTTCTGAGAGTTGCTCTTTTCCTCAGATTTTGAGCCAATGTCCCTGAGTTGCTCTAGGGAAAACTAATCTCCTCGCCAGTTTTTCTGCCTGATGCCAGCAGCTTCTGGTAGATGGCATCCTCCAGCCCACCTGTACACCATCTTCTCTCCCAAGCCTCGCCATTCGCCTGACACCTGCTCTGTGCACTTAGGTAGTGATGTGACATTAGAACACGGAGTTCTCTGATGCTGCCTCTGTGTTCCTCTCTTAGGTTCCTTACCTCACTTTATTTGTTCATATCCTCTTAGAATTATTTGGACTGTTACTTTCCCAGTATTAACCCAACCCAGGTTGAGTTAACTCTTTGTTGATATGCTTCTTCATAAAAACTTACTAATGTATTCATCAAGCCATTGGTGTTCTCCTGTTCAAGAAATCAAGAAGTCTCAGATGACCCCCTGTACCCAAAACAGCAGATTAAAAAGAAAACATGATGTATCACCTCAAAGTGTGTTGGCTTCTCCTGACAGACTGTCAGACACTTCCCAAACTACTTTCCTTAGACCACCACGACTGACCAGTGGGGCACTAAGTAGAGCTCAAATAGAGACCAAATGGAACTTAACTCTCAGACATCAACAACAGCAGTGGACTCACCCCAAGGAGTCAATAGGAGTGGCTGAGAGCACAAGACCTCAGATTCATTAAAGGTCCATTTGTTTTTTTCCCTCTTTCAAAACAGTTATAAAGATATGAGAGGCATGTGAGGGACTAAACACAATCATTTTAGAAAGGACTGATTTTCCTTTGTCATCTAAAGAGAGAAGAATATTGTTGGTTAGTTGTTAATGATCCAAAACACTATTAATATAATATATATATATATATCAATAGGAAAAACCTAAGTCTCATCATCTGCTTTTTGAATGGGGTCACACATGCCGTATTTCAGAATAAGTAGGGGTGCCTTGCTTTAGTGTGTAATTGTGTGCAGCGTTTATGGCTAAAGCTGTACTTCTGTCACATTGTGGTAGCGCTTTCTGCTTTAACGTTAAACAGCTTTTTATTTAAATGCTGGGAAAATGGCTGGCTTAAAAATGTAGTCATTAATAAACAAACTTTACATAGAAAAAATATATATACACATATATACTTATATGTACCCGATGCGTTTGTTTAAGACTACATTAGTTGTAAGCCATGCTGAAGACAGTGGCCTCTTCTTGCTGCGTTCTTTAGCTGAATTCAAGTGTGGATTTTTGTGGATAATGTAAAATGAGCTCTATAATAGCCCAAGGGTAGCACTGAGCACACACTCAAGAGTTCCATTAATGCAGCAGATTAGGTGAGGCTTTGGAAAGCTTTTTGAATGGTTTTAAAGCTCCTCGGATCATCATCTTTGTTTTAAATTATCATATCACAGCCCTTGGTTTAGCTGTCAGTTCTTCTGTCTAAGAGGCTTGTACTAATACAATACAAATTTCTCCCACATGTAAGTGTCTGTGTTTTGGGAATAGTGTATACAAAGTAAGACGCAGTAATAAAACCTGCTCTTATTTTTGAACCATATATAGCTCTTTGCTCACATGAGCAATTCACAGCTACAGTTTAATACAGAGTTGGCTGGAACATGTTTTCTTCTGAAGAAAGTTAAAAACGTATAAAATTCCATCTCCATATGAATTTATGATCATGCTCTTTAAAATGTCTTCTGACAAACTGTCACAGCCAAGAGAAGCCTGAAGCTTAGCGAGGCCTGACAACTAAACGTAAGTTGTTTTCCCAAATGAGATCCCAGAACAGAAAAAAGGCATTAGATAAAAACTAAAGGAATCTGAATAAGGCATGGAGTTTAGTCAAGAAGACTGTTTCAATACTCATTTATTAATTATAAAAAAGTACCCTATTAATGTAAGATGCTAGTCATGAAAATGGTGTGGGGGCTATACAGTCTCTGCACTTTCTTTGTAATTTTCTATAAATCTTCAACTGTTCAAAACGATTATTAAAAAAAAATACCTTCCACCAAAGCCACTTTGAGACATCTAAGTAGTAAATGCCATTTTTTTTTTTCTAGTAAATGCCGGTTTTTTATTTCAAAAAATTAAGTTATGGAATTTAGTTTATTACAAAATGCTTGCATTGTAGTTGCTTCTTGTAAGATTAAAGTTTATGTTAATGTTTTCTTGATACAGGAAAGGATTTCTTAAACCTTGTTACCATCAATGGTCATCTCCTTTGAGCCGCCTTTATTTCATACACCATTCTCCACTGTGAATAGGAAAAGTACTGTCTCAGATAGCGAAGTACAACCTGAGCCTTTCCAATCAGAAGTTCCCTTGGCAGTGATGTCTATGAAAACCACACAAAGTGATAATTAGGTTCAAATCCTATCTTGTTCAGAACTAATGACAACCGTTAGGTATGAGGTATAATGTTACAACACCTCCATGAGGTTTTAGGGTCCTCACCTTTACAGTGAGGACAGTAGAAACTTCTATCTCATACATATACTGTGAAGATTAAGTGACTGCACAGAGTTTAGGATGCCTGGCTCCTGACAATCATGCAGTGAAGATTATCACTATTTCTCCTATTGTGGAAGAATTTAGAAATACTTGCAATTGTCAATTTATCACTTTAACATGGTGGGGTTTTGCTACAAAACTCACAAAAAAACAAATGCATAGTTTCCTATTTGGAGAATTAAACTTTACAAGCTGTCACAAAATCAGTTCAATTATGGTAATTAGGGTACACAGATAATGCAGGTAAAGAAAGAAAAAATGTTAAGTGAAAAGAAGAAAAAAAGAAGGAGAAATTTTCATTGATGAAAGAAATGTATAGTGTTCTCCACACTGCACAGGGCAGAGGACTCAATGTTTTACCCACATGATCTGGTATAACCTCCCAGATATCTTTGCGAGGTTAAGTATTATTCATTTTCCTTTTAAAGTTAAAAATAATATGACAAAAACAGTCTTAATAATTTCTCCAAGGACCAAAGCTAATTGTTGGCAGGACCAGAATTCAAACCCACTGTGTCTGACACATCCCAGAGGACTGACCTGGCTTTCGGTGTATCCCTGTTAGACTCTTCCATACGGGGGTTCTGCCTTCAAGGTGGATACCAGGCCTCCTATAATACCATACATTTCTTTTTTTTTACTCTGCCAGCAAAAACATGATCCCCTCCCCAGACCTACTTCTCATTAGGATACCAGTTTCACTCAGATGTATCACGGTGGTCTGCACACTGGATAGGTCTTCTTACATTCACATGTGTTTTCTAAATAGACAAAGCAAACATTTCAAATGCTAATGCTGCCTCCTACACTGCCAGCTCTTCTGTATTATATAGAGAAGATTTGCTCTTTCAGTGTCCTTCATGCTACTAGATTTTTAAACAAAAGCTGGTGAAATTTTACTGAGAATATTTTAACACTTTTTTGGCAGAGGGAGAGGACCAAGCATAAAATTTTTTCTTTTCAATTTCCGATTACAATGAGAGCGTGTGGGATTATACTACGTAATTTGCATTTGTAAGGCTAATTTTGGAGGTGTAGCTGTGTCCTTCACTCAGGAAGGGTGCCATGTTCCTACATTGTACCTGTTGCGTGGGAGCGTACTGAACCCCCTATTGAATTTAATTGACTATTTCTCTTGTGTGAGCCTGTAGTTGTTAATCTGCTCAGAGTATGTAAACTGTTGCAACATTCTGTACCTTTGACTCCACTTTGGGGATTTTATAACAGAATTCATTAATATTTCCAATCTGTGTCTTATTATTTATAACACAAAGTATATCAATGTGTGTCTGAATTTCTCTGTGATTATTCACTCTTTCTTTGAAGAAGACAGAGAAGGGCTCCTGGCTCAACCACTTCAGATGTGAACGCAGGTATTACAGAGGGGCACATCTGTTCCATGCATTAGCAAGCTTCTACCAGGTCTATAAATAAGATTCCCACCAGTTCCATTAAATCCCCATGTATGAATGAGCCTCTCTATGTCAAACATGAATAAAATATCATTTCCTTGGGTGTGGTAGGGAATATTGACATGGTCTTGCAGTAGAAAATGCTAGTAGATTTCCTATTTATGTGATTGGCTCTGATTTTTCTATTTGGAACAAAATTTAAAAGCTAAAATTTAAATTCTCTTTATAACAGGATTGAATTCTGTTTAACAATTTAAATAGAATATGCGGCAGTGTGTGTGTAGGAGAGAGAGAGAATATATTTCTTTTATTGCAAAATTATCTTTTGTCTAAAGAAGTTTTAATGACCTGATGAGGTTGGGTATTAACAAAACATTCTACCTAGGCATAGAAATCTTTACAAACATTTTGTTCTTTAGATATTTCTAAATGAGTTTAGAAACAATTGTGGAAAATACTTCTCAAAAAACAAAACAGAAACACACACAAAAAAACCCCTCAAACAAACAAACAAACAAAAAGACAAAACAGCACATGGAATGAGTGGAAATCTGAGTTAATTTCTATTTTTTTCTCTATTTTATGTCTTTATATTTTAATGATTTCTTTGTAGTTAAGGAAATAAGATTTAAAATACTTTGGACTTGATTCCCATTTTACTAATTAGAATAGTAACATTTTCATTGTGTTCCCTGAATGAGTAAATAGTATCCAAGTTAAAATACAAACTTAGAGATTCTTATTAGGATTTAGAGAACATTTCTTGCATTGCTGACATAAGGGTATTTGAGAAAGTTTGAGAACTGATGGGATCCAACAAAGACAAAGTCACATTTAGTTTCTCCTCACCTGTCCACCAGAGCAGATAATGCTCCCTAACGAATCCAGACTATCTATTGTTTGTAACTGCCAGGTTCATGGGTTAGCAATGGGCAGAATTGGCTCCAGAATTCGAGATCTCCAAGAAAGCTTTGAGAAAGGACTTGTTTTTGTAGTTTATGGACCACGGGATCTTACTTCTTGTGGGCTTCTAGAGGTGCTCAACAGAGCTATCTATATATGACATAGAAGGTGTGTGACTGACATCGTCTATCTAAAACCTTCTTAAATGGAAACGCAGATGTTTTTCCCCCCATAAAATAGGATATATGTATTTCACAACCTTTATAATTATTTGTTTGCATATCAACATAACTTTTTATAAAACAGAAAGTGTACTTAGCTTCAAGGGTTGGAGGGATTTTTACAACCTCTCCCTTTACAGGTCTTCAGCATAACTGGATCTTCATGAGATCAAAGACAGCTCTCTTTTAATACCACTTGATTATTGAAAGAACATTCTCTTTTCTTTCATGATGATTCAAATCAAATAATATTTTACCTAATATAAGTTCTATTTTAATTCCACAAATACATTATGTAAGGTTGTATTAACATTGTTTTCACTGAATATATTTGCTCTATTTTTTATTGTAATAGCTAATGTTTTCATTTTAAAATAATATGGTGGCAAATAATAATGGACTAACCATCCAGTGATTAAATAAATTAATAGCTGAAGTAATTATAAATATATGGAAGATAATGGGGAAAAAAGTGAAGTCATAGACAGAAACAAATATATCCATTTGTCACTGTGAATGCCATGGATTTGAGTTGAATTGTTATTTCCAAAAAGACAAGTGTCCAGTTCTTTTATTGCAATGGAGCTATATGTAAGTCGATTATTACTTAATAACTATGTCCCCAGATACAACTGTCAATAAGGTATGAAGCAATTAGGAGAAATATCAAGATTTACAAGACGTGTCAATGGGATATGAAATGTCATGCTGTTGAATCACTCTGGGAAGTCAGACACTTAATTCCTTTCACATATGGTACATTTTTTCTGTGTTGAATTTTTAGTGCACCAGATACAAATGGAGTTAGCTTGCATTAACATGGCTCCTTAAATAATATGACTCAACATGACGATGTGATAAAAACTAATCTCCCTTTTTACTGAGCACACGGGCTGTATTCTATGAAAAGCAGTTGTGGCTAGTTCAGTCATATCTAAGAATAGACCCACGTGTCACACGTGTTTGGATCCATTTATTCCTGTGTTTAGAATATTCTATTGGTTCTTTTTTTGACATTTAAAGAAAGCCATAGTTCTGCTTTTGTGAAACCTAATTATTGGAATTACAGATTAAAGTACTATCATTATAGTAATTTTGTATTAACCTCAATGCAAGGAAAAAATTTCAAGAAAACATTATTTCAAGATAAATAGTTACTACCTCATTTCTATAGATACCAACATGAGGACGTATATGTGTGCAGGCACATATGTTCATGTTCTTACGTTAGCCTACGAAGGAATCATTTAAACATTACTAAAGCCCACCTGTCTTTATTACTATACCACATTCAAAAGCAAAAAATACACACTCATTTCATAATAAATTACTATTTGCATCTGATAAAATTAAATACTATAAGGAATATAAATTGCGGTTGGAGAACTGGTTTCACAGTCTGTTTACTAGACGCTATACCATTCTTTAGTATTTATTCATGTTGTCTCTTCACATCTAATACGTAGAATCTTATAAATCTTTTAACCATAATGTGCAGATTTCTTGGAAGTGGCTTTCTTATCCTACTCAAGCTCTTGTTATCTTGACTGTATTTTGTTTACTTGCCAACTGACGGTCCACTTTAAATCTGACGGTTCTGCCAGAAGTAGGAACCTCGTGTGGCATGTAAGGAGTTATTGCTCTGGAACTAAACTGATAGACGTTTCTTGTATGAGGACTTTCCTGATCGAAGATATCAAATGCACACGTATGTGCGCTTAGGATTTAATCAAGCCCTGCCCCCATCGAATCATACAAAATGAGCATTAGATTTGCACAATTCTAAAGCCAGAAAAGTGGCTTCCATCAGATACTTTAGGGATTTGTGAAGTTCGTGCAAAAACACCTGCTTACCACGAGCCAGTGCCTTTAATATGTTTATGTCGCTGGTTCCAAAGTGAGAGGTTGGAAAACTCTCCCCTATTACATGTAAGAATTTGAAGTCCCTGCGTCCTCAGAGCAGGGGAGATACAAATATACATGTATAAAATCCACTTTCTTTCTCACTCGTACCATTTCTCCAGAAGTTACCCTCGGGTGAGCCAGCCCTGTCGCAGCTCTCTCTCTCTCTTCCTGTCTGTGAGATCTCTGGTGAGAGCGGAGAAGGTGGGAAAGCAATATGGGATTCTGGCCGCGTGGTTGGTGGAGGTGAAATGACACACAGAGGCTGCCAAACATGGTATACGCATGTTAAGAAAGCAGTACACTGTATTAAAAAAAATTGTAATGCTCAGTACAGAGTGAGTATTACAGTCATTATATAGAGAGAACAAAATCTGCATACAAGTCCCATTTAACTTCTGCAGTGATAAGAAGTGCTTAAAGTAGTTTCCATACGTCCAGATGCTTCTGATCTGCAGTGAACTGCTGCTTAAGCAACACCAGTCAAGGTGTCCACTTGCATTGCTGTGCATGCTGTTTCAATTTCATCCCCAAAGTACTGCCGATGCAGTGGGTTTCCATGGCACACCACATCCTTTAATGTCCCCCATAGGTTGAATTCAAGGGGTGTTAAGTCAGGATATGAAAGGGAAACTCAACTGTACTTTTTCTCTTGTACATACCCCTGGTCTCAAGCTTGTCACGCGTGCCTGCAGTTGCCAGGCGCGTTGCAGGTTCAGTTACATACTCATGCCTCCTCTGTCATTGTCTTTCCACAGCAATATCAAATTCCGATACTCCTTCACAATGGTCTTGCACTCCTCAAATCACAGTTTTGCTTCTGCCTTTTCCTTTGACTGTCCTGCCTGGCGTATGGTGATGTTAGCATTCCTGTGATGAATGCTGCCTTTTTAGTAAATGCCATACTACCCACTGCTACCATAATTCAATTTAACTTCAAAAAGTGATACATAGATAACATCACTTAAAATGTGCATGCATTTTTCTGGCATCCCCGATATATGGAAGTCTTCCTCTGTCAGGGAGAAAACATTAGGGTCTTTCTGCCTGAATAATGGGCGTTCCATAACATCTGGCTCCTATCTTACCACCCAAGATGACTTGGGACATCTTTTCCTCATCATTTGTGTTCAAATTTTCCATGATACATGTCATTTAAGGGTGGGGCAACCAAGACCTGAGTACCTTCTGCACTGCAGTCTGGGCTCAGTTGTCTACATATTTCTCCACAGGAAAACAAAACAAAACAAACAAACAAAAAAAACAGTGAAAATTTTAAACTTTTGTGACCAGAAAAGACAGTTAACAGGTATGTCTTGAATGAATAATTCACTCACATTTGAATATCTGATAACATTTCTCCAAGATCTAGAGTTTGTTTAGAACTATTGCAAGCACTAGGTAGACTATAAATGAAATGCAACAAACCTTGATTATTTCTAGGGAGTTTAAGTAAAAAACATTGTGACCTAAAACATTCCATTCAATCCTCAGTCATTAAAAAAAATAAAGAGGCAATATTCTTTCTATTTTTTTTTTTTTTTTTTTGTAAAAGAACAAGTGGTAACTAATGAAGGAAAGCAATTCGCAGTGGTTAATGATGAATAATTTCCTACTAAGATGTGTGAATAATGTATTATTTTCCTTACGAGAAAAGATAAGTTTAAATAGCTGAATTTTAATTTTAAAATAATGCCTTGTAACTTAAAAACAGCTAATAATTTTTATACATCCCTCCACAGTGGCATCAGGAGCATTATTTATATATTATATTTAATCATTAGCCCAAGGCTGATGCCCTTTTGATTCACAACACATAAGTATTTTTAAGTCCACATATTTGAAATTCTTAGGTCAATAAAATATGGAGGCAAGTACATTATTATATACCATAGATGGTAGGGTTGACCAAACAACCCACAAGAAGCAAAATTCGTACTACTGAAAATACAACTCGGTACATTTTATAATGTGAAAGTAAAATTATGATAGCTGATGAGCACAATCAACTCAAGGTAACACAAGATGTACTGTTAGTGAACAATCTTTCTAGAACAGAGTAATTTTGACAATTTTTCCGGCACACAAACTTTGTGGAAGTTAGAAGTTTCAGTATACTCTGGGTAAGTAAGTATTTAATAACTGTTGGTGATGTCTTGCATTTAATTATGACTATAAGAATTTAGTAACATTTAAGCCAGTGATTTTCAACCAATGCACTGTGGCGTGCTGGTGTGCCACGAGAACATCTTAAGTGTGCCGCAAAAAAGATTTTAAAGATTATTCATAAAATTATTTTTGAAAGAAGTTCAAAGCATAGTTAATATATTCTTTTTTTGAACTTTTTTTTTTTTGATCAACATAATTTAAGTGCGCTTTGCAAGTTTAACTATAGGTTGCAGTGTGGTATGAGATAAAAAAGGTTGAAAAACACAGTTATTAAAAAATGGGCCATGAGAGCTTTTAGTCAAAAATCTATTGAACTGCTAATAATTTAACAAGAAGAATTTATGATGGGATTTGATGTTTCATGGCAGGGCTTTTTGAATGCACTGCTATATTCAGACCCTCGAAACGTCCTTATGGAGATGACAGACTAGAAAGTCCTGATTCTGTGGGTGTGGTTTGTATGTTGATACACGTTAGGCACAATACATTGAATTTCTCTGTGAAAGTATCAGAGCAGTAACTATAAAAGAATAAATTGTAAAGAAAAAGAAGCATACCCTTATTAGAGGAAATTAGGAAGATGTTTCATTTGCTGGTATTGCTGCAGAACAAAATCATCTCTACTTAATAATTAGCAATCAAAATGCAGTTTTGATTGATATTTCTTTTAGCTGTCTCTTTAGAAATGATAATGATAAATCATAATAGAATTTTAAATAGGAAAGGATGAGAAGACTGTTGAGGCTTTCTTTCAGTAGTCAGTCACAGGGAAAGGGAAGGGTGCCTCCCTGGGAGGAAACGATGCCAGCCAATCACTAGCTCACTTTGGGGCAACGTTCCCTCTGGGACTAGCAGAGGAACAAGCGAAGATTTACCACTTTTGACCAAAAAAAAAAAAAAAAAAGTCACAGGCTGGAAAGGAAACAAAGTCCCTACTTATAAGGAAACAAAGAGAAATGAGTGACCTAAGGCCTAAAGATCAAAGAAGTATGGCAGTATCTTTGAGCATTTTCTAAGAAAAATTAAACAAGTTCTGAATAAAATGTCTCATCTGTTTCCTTCCTCCTTCTTTGGGATTGCCCATGTGTTTGAACATCACTCAGAGGAGCTTATTAAAATGCAAATGCTGGTATTTCATAAAATGAGGCAGAGCTCTCATACTTTTCAACGGATGGTGTCAGTTAGGCAGTGTTAATAAGCTGCCTTTTGAGAAATATCGCTGCCTCTCTTTACTGTCCCTCCCTGGTGGGCCACATCCTTCACACTGCACAGAGAAACAGAAGCAGCCCAGAGAAGGGGTCTGAACTTCTCCCTGTATCAAAGGATGCTCATTTGCTGCAATCCGTTCTTCCTGACAGCTGGTCTCCAAAGGAGCATAGCCCTGGGTTCTGTTCAAGGCCAGTATCCTCTCTGCCCTCCCACTTCCTTTTATTTTCAAAAGGTCATTGACATGAATCTATGTCCTGTCTTTTTCTTCCTCCCATCTCCTGGTTTTCCATCAGCCTTTAAGCATCCTTAATATTTCATCCCTTGTTGATTTGCTTGAATTCTTTGCAAATTCTAGTTATTAGCCCTTTGACAGATTCATAAAATGGGAATATCTTTTCCCGTTCTGAAGGTTGTCTTTCTGCTTTGTTGACTGTGCACTTACTTGTGCAGAAGCTTTTTAACTTGATCAGGTCCCATTTACTGATTTTTGGTTTTGCTGCAATTGCCAGTGGGGTCTTCTTCGTAAATTCTTTCCAAAGGCTGATGTTGTTAAGAGTTTTTCTCCCACTCTCTTCTAGAGTTTTTATCATCTCATATCTTAGATTTAAATCTTCTGTCTAGCATGAATAATTTTTGCAGGTGGTGAGAGGTGTGCGTCCAGTTTCAGCCTGTTATGTGTATCTAACCAGTTCTCCCAGCATCATTTGTTAAAGAGGGATTCTTTCCCCCATGTGTGTTTTTGTTTGGTTTACTGAAGATCAGATGGCAAAATGAGCCTGGTTTCATCTCTAGGTTCTCTATTCTGTTCCATAGACCTATGCCTGTTTTTATGCCAATATTATGCTGTTTTGATCACTACAGACTTCAAATGTAACCTGAAGTCTGGTGACAGGATGCCTCCAGATTTGTTATTATTTTGTAGAGTTATATTGGGAATTTGCCTATCTTTTAATTACTTTTTTCTGTTTCTCTCTCTGCTTCTCTCTGTTCATTTGTATATTTTAAAAACATTTACTTATGTTCAGTGTCTCTACTTCTTCATTCATAGACTCCTCATCCCTCTCAATCTGGCTTAGGCTAATCTAGCTGCTCTAAAGCTTCTCTCACAGGACCTGTTAGCTTCATGTGAACCCTCACTCCGCACCAGAAGCATTTTAGATCTAGCTGACCGAATCTCTTATTTACCTGTCCTCTTTGTGAAACACTGTCTTTTCTTGGATTTCTTGCTATTTAAACAACAACAAAAACATGGTTTTGAACCAATCTCTTTCAGGAGAAGAGTATTTCCTTTTTGCCCAGGGGTGTGGGGTCTTTTTAGGTCAACTTGTTTCCCTGTTATACAATTATTTGATGTTGCATATCCTCTTAAGCTTTGGTCACATTATTTTAAATACAATTTCAATGTGGTCTAATCATTTTTACATAAATGCAGTAATCATCTGTATGCCGAGCACCATTGCACCCCATAGGCTTGACTCCTTTTCTTAGTTCTAAGACTTAAGTACTTTCTTGCCATACTTACATGTGTCACATATTTCACAGATCCCCCAAACTTAACATGTAAGACTTATGATCCCTTCATGCTTCATAACTGTTAGTATTTTATATATATATTTATTTTTCATTATTTGACCAGAAGGTACCCATTGTTCAAGCTAGAATTCCGAGAATCCTCTTTTACTTCTTTATTTATATAAGGTCCTACAGACAAGTAATACATATTAACTACAACATATTTAAGCTTTTTAACACTTTTAAATCACCCAATTAACTGTACCTCTACTCACACCATTCTTATCTAGGCCAACTCCATTTTCTGCCAAGACTATTGCAATAGTATTTTCATAACTACCTACCCTTGCAACAATTCTTGTTATCTTTCCGTTTATACTCTTTACTTTTGACTAATCATCTTACCGAACAGGAAATTTGCTTGTGTTATTTCCTTACTTTAAGAAGAATTCATGAGCCCAATTGTGCCAAAACCCAGACTGGCACATGAATGAGTTGAGTTGGAAGACTGTTACATTTGAAAGCACATGTGACCCTCTCTAATGGGGCACCCACTACTCATGTCTGGCTGAGGACTCCACATGGAACACTTGGAAATATAGGGCCAGTGTTTCCTGGTCATCCAGCTTTTCCAAAAGATGAGGTACTTAATTACCCTTTTCTAAGAATAACATACATGCAATTATTTGCTTAATATCTGCATTCCCCACTGGACTGTCTGCACTATGAAGGCTGAGTGCTTGACTAGCCTTTTCCCTGCCTGGCACATAGTATCTGCTCAGAAAAATATTATTTCCAATAAATAAATACATGTATCCAAACAGGAGAACTGTAGAGAAAGCAAATCATTCTTACTACAACAAGCAAAGGGAGAGAGAGTGATGGCAAAATACTGAAAAATGTCATTGAATCTTGAACAATGGATAGGATTATTTCAACTGCAAACTGTCAGACTAGAAAAGAATGTGTGCAAATCACGTAACTCAGTAAGAAAATGCTAAGATGGTACTGCTGTGATAGGGTACCCAGATGGGTAGTGCAAATTGCAATAAAGAAACCCCAGAAAGCTCTAGCACAGAACAAATAAAGCCACACACCATTATTTGAACTTCCCCTGAAGAGTTAGAATGCCTTTGATTTGCACTTTAGAAAAATCTAGCAATGTATGAAGAAGGAACTCTAAGAAAAAGAAGCTGGGAGAAGAAACACAGTTAAGAAACTAGTACAATACCTCAGGTAGGAAATAATAAAGGCATACATTGAAGAAACAGCACAGAGTGGGTCAAAATGAATTTGAGAGATAATTAGGAGTAGAATCCAACAATTCTGCAAGCAACGCCCTTAGCACAACTATTTGTGCTAAGTGATTTGCTATTCATAAACAAACACTGCTTTGGGGGGACCAGCAAAAACCTAACTAATGGGTACACTGACCACTATTTCAAGGATGGGCTCACTTATGGCTGAGACTCAAGCATTACTCAATCCATGTAATCAGAAACATTCGCACCTTTTTAATGTTTTGAATTAAAAAATTTAAACACTTGGCATTTTGTTCTCTCTGTGTATTTTCTTAAGCTATTTTATATACCTGGATCACATTCGTCTTATCTAAGAAGGTAATCAGTAGAAAACTTTGTCCTTTAAATTCTTACTTCTCAAAGTATGGTTTCAGAAACAGCAGCAAGGACCTCACCTAGGAGCTAAGTAGAAATGCAGAATCTAGATTTAGTGAATCAGAAGAATCCACATATTGATAGGATCCTCAAGGGATTTATGAACAAATTAGAGTTTCACAAATCCCGTTTAAATCCTAGTTTAAACATCACCTCATTCAAGAAACCCTCTGGATTTTCCCAATCTCTCCAGTCCACTAAATTAAATAGAGCTGACTTGTGTTTACAGATTCCTAACTATCAGTTCACTTGTATCATAGCTATTTGCACGTATAAAATGTGTCTTTTACTCTTTCCTAACCAATCAGGTTGGTATTGCCCAAGGCTGGACTCAAGATAGACTTTTCCCAAGAGATAGTGATGGAGACTCCTCTTGTTCTCTTTGGTGGCCACATTTAGTCTCTGTTCTTTGTGATAATGCAAACTGTAGACTGCAGAACTCTCTGTGTCCACCTCTTAATAATGACACTTGGCTCCAGTAACATCTTATCCATATTTAATTAGTTAAATTCCTCCATTTATATTCAATGGTGCTACAAAGGCAATATCTGTTCATTTCAGAAAGAAAGAATCTAGATGATCTAGTAATAATGGACTGTCTAGCACTAGCCTAGATGTGATGGGATATTTTGTTGAATTTTGGTAACATCAACTTGAAAGTGATTTCTGTCAGAGCTTACCATATTGATAACATGACTGATAGCAATTAATACAGTTTTTCTATCATAAAATCACTGAATTCCCTGTTGCTGTGATGTATATGTGAAACAAGACCCTTCTTTATTTTGGTCTATTTTGTGCTTAAAATTCTAGGAGAAAAGATAGCTCTCTGCATTATTTATGTATAACCCTACAAAAGTTTTCCTTTTTTGGATGGCATGTTGAGTAAAGGTTACTTAAAAAGTGGGTCACTCAAAACATTATTCTCTCTTAAGCAGCAGAGTGTACTTGAATGGTTTGGACTAAGTGTTTTAGATAAAGGAAGCAGCCTTTCTAAAATAACATGCGGTTCACAGCTGGAAAAGGAGTAGTGAAGTGTTAAACTGTCCCTTACGCTTAGAGGAGAACTTGGCTAAAATCCTTCCTTCCTGTTTAAAGCACAGAGTGTACCTTCAGAATTTATGTAACTGTACTTAGGGTGTCTGTTTGACCCGCTTATTTTTTTTTTTTTTTCACTTATAATCTGGGTTAAATAATTAATTCACATCTATTCAGGATCCTGCTCCCCCCATCTTAGGCTTTTTTATTTATATAAGTTTGACTATTTTTAGTGTTTTGGATAAGTGCTAGTAATAGTATTTCAAAAAGTAAGAGTAATGAGGCTTTCTAGAAGAAACCACTGGACATTTTACAAGTTTGTAAGTTTTTAGTTCAAAATTATTCAACTGGCTTTGTTGTCAGGTTTCTAAGAACAATTAGAGAGGACTTTAGGTGACACTCAAAGTTGAGGAAGGAGGCGGATAGAAAAAGAGGCAACATTTGTAGAGTAACTCAAACCCTCTATCTTGATGTCCCCTATGCACAAGTCCAGGCCTCTGCACTTACCTGCTGATTGAATGCCAAGGCCAGTTTAGAAAACCTTGCTCTGAATTACAATGATGGCTTCACAGCTGGATTTCAACTCCCATGCACCTGTAGCTTTAAGATTCACCATAAGAGTCACCCTTGCCATTATTATGGAATGACATCTATCTATCATTTCTCTTGAACAACAAACTATATACCTTTATTACTGCTTGTTGAAGATAATGTATTTTTTGTATGCTTTCTGTTTTCTTTTTTCTTTCTTTTTTTTTTTTTTTTTTTGCAGTTTTTGGCCGGGGCTAGGTTTGAACCCACCACCTCTGGCATATGAGGCCGGCACCCTACCCCTTTGAGCCACAGGCGCTGCCCCGCTTTCTGTTTTCTATTTATCCTCTGGCCCCCTCCATTCTCCCCCCCCCCCCCATTTATTTGTTTATTTTTTTCTTCAGGTGTCCTGCAGTCCTAGTGTCTGGGCTTTAGAAAGCTATCGGCTACTATTTATCTGGACATTGCTTCTGCCACATTAGCTTGAGCTTGTCCCCATTATACATATATTCTGGAGTCCCAAATATATGTATGAGGAACATTTCATACATGTTCCCACATATGTTTTATGTTCTGTCCTTCCGTTTCATTTATTCTCAATTTTTTTGCATATGCTTCTGTTTAGCTAATTTTATACTGGCATGTCATTTAGTTCAAAACTAATCTGTGGAGGCTTCTATTAAAACCATCCATTGTGTTTCTAATTTCAGATATTCTAAGTTCTAGAATGTTCATTTGAATTTTTCTATTGATTCCAATTCTTGGTCCAAAATCATCCAGCCTTTCGTCTACTCTTCCCATTCTTTCTCTGAATTATCCTTGTCTGCATTATTTTCACAGTTATTGTCCCTGTTCCTTTCATAGTCAAAGCCCCTGTTTTATTATTCCAAACACGGGTCTTTCATTTTTAGTGTCTATAATATTTTCATTTATGTTTCTGCTCATTATTTTTTCTGTTAACATAACCACAATTTGTGGTTATGTAAATGGTAGTGTCTTAGGGTAATGCTATCTTCTTCCACAAAAGTTTGACCCTAAGTCCAGGCAGGCTGCCTACGAGGGAGTAGATCTGCTTAATACAGTTAGGGAGGGAGCTAAGTACAGATTTGTTTGCAGGTCAGAGAAGCTCACAACATGTCTTTTATTTTTATTTTCCTTTTTTTTTTTTATGACTAGTGATGCAGTAATGAGAGGGGGGAGAGAGTAGGCCAAGGAGTTCAATCTGTAACTGATGGTGAACAATCAAGTGATACCGTAGCACCTGCAGACCAGCCAACTCACATTATTTTTGTTTTAATTCACTCAAAAGATTTAGGTCTTTGAGGATTCCAAATGAAATTCTGGAATTTTTATTAAAACTCTATTTCTGTAGGCAGGTCTGAATACCAATTTTGGCTTCTGAGTACTGTAAGATTATCAGATACTCATTCTGTGTTCCTTGGAGTTTTGACTTAGTAACTCAATTTCCTTTTTCATAAAAACTTAACATTATGGCAAATATGTCAGAATGATAGAACTCCAATGGTCCTACCCACTTCTACCATATTTTCTCTGTAGAGTCTAGGCACATCTATTCTTGACTGTCTTGATAGCTCCAAACTTATCTTTCTAGACTTATGCAATTATCTAAGGTTGTTTTTTTTTGGGGGGTGGGAGAGTTTTTTTTTTCTTTTTTAGCATTAAATCATAGCTGTGTACATTAATGCAATCATGCGGCACCACACACTGGTTTTATATACTATTTGACATATTTCATCACACTGGTTAACATAGCCTTCCTGGCATTTTCTTAGTTATTGTGTTAAGACATTTATATTCTACATTTACTAAGTTTCACATGTACCCTTGT
>CAUYPK010100467.1:0-40000 GCA_963574355.1 Loris lydekkerianus | reverse complement strand
AATATAGATGCTAAAATACTCAATAAGATCCTAACAAACAGAATCCAACAACACATCAAAAAAATTATATACCATGACCAAGTCGGATTTATCCCAGGCTCTCAAGGCTGGTTCAATATACATAAATCTATAAATGTAATTCAACACATAAACAAACTTAAAAATAAGGACCATATGATTCTCTCAATTAATGCAGAAAAAGCTTTTGATAATATCTAGCATCCCTTCATGATCAGAACACTTAAGAAAATTGGTATAAAAGGGACATTTCTTAAACTGATAGAAGCCATCTACAGCAAACCCACAGCCAATATCATATTGAATGGAGTTAAATTGAAATCATTTCCACTTAGATCAGGAACCAGGCAAGGTTGCCCATTGTCTCCATTGCTCTTTAACATTGTAATGGAAGTTTTAACCATGGCTTTAGGGAAGAAAAGGCGATCAAGGGTATTCACATAGGGTCAGAAAAGATCAAACTTTTACTCTTCGCAGATGACATGATCAGATCATATCTGAAAAACACTAGGGATTCTACTACAAAACTTTTAGAAGTGATCAAGGAATACAGCAATATCTCAGGCTACAAAATCAGCACCCATAAATCTGTAGCCTTCATATATACCAACGGTAGCCAAGCCGAAAAAACAGTCAAGGACAGAACAAAAAAAAAACAGTCAAGGACTCTATTCCTTTCATAGTAGTGCCAAAGAAGATGAAACATTTGCGAGTTTATCTAACAAAGGACATGAAAGATCTCTATAAAGAGAACTATGAAACTTTAAGAAAAGAAATAGCTGAAGATGTTAACAAATGGAAAAACATACCATGCTCATGGCTGGGAAGAATCAACATCGTTAAAATGTCTATACTACCCAAAGCAATATATAATTTCAATGCAATTCCTATCAAAGCTCCATTGTCATATTTTAAAGATTTTGAAAAAACACTTTGTTTTATATGAGATCAGAAAACACCTTGAATAGCCAAAACATTACTCAGAAATAAAAACAAATCAGGAGAAATCATGCTACCAGACATGAGACTCTACTATAAATCGATAGTGATCAAAACAGCATGGTACTGGCACAAAAACAGAGAAGTAGATGTCTGGAACAGAATAGAGAACCAAGAGATGAATCCAGATACTTACCGTTATGTGATCTTTGACAAGCCAATTAAAAGCGTTCAGTGGGGAAAAGATTCCCCATTTAACAAATGGTGCTGGGTGAACTGGCTGGTGATCTGTAAAAGACTGAAACTGGACCCACACCTTTCACCATTAACTAAGATAGACTCTCACTGGATAAAAGATTTAAACTTAAGATGTGAAACCATAAAAATACTTGAAGAAAGTGCAGAGAAAACTCTTGAAGGAATTGGCCTGGGTGAATATTTTATGAGGACAACTCCCCAGGCAATTGAAGCCATATCAAAATTATATTACTGAGACCTGATCAAACTAAAGAGCTTCTGCACAGCCAAGAACATAGTAAGTAAAGCAAGCAGACAGCCTTCAGACTGAGAAAAAATATTTGCAGGTTATACCTCTTGTAAAGGTGTAATAACCAGAATCCACAGAGAACTCAAACATATTAGCAAGAAAAGAACACATGATCCCATCTCAGGGTGGGCAAAAGACTAGAAGATAAAATTCTCTAAAGACAGACACACGATCTACAGACACATGAAAAAAAGCTCATCATCCTTGATCATCAGAGAAATGCACATCAAAACTACTTTGAGATATCACCTAACCCCAGTAAGAGTAGCCCACATAACAAAATCCTAAAACCAGAGATGTTGGCCTGGATGCGGAGAAAAGGGCACACTTCTACACTGCTGGTGGGAATGCACACTAATAAGTTCCTTTTGGAAGGATGTTTGGAGAATACTTAAAGATCTAAAAATACACCTGCCATTCGATCCTATAATTTTACTAGGTATATACCTAGAAGACCAAAAATCACAATATAACAAAGACATGTGTACCAGAATGTTTATTGCAGCCCAATTCATAATTGCTAAGTCATGGAAGAAGCCCAAGTGCCCATCTACCCATGAATGGACTAGCCAACTGTGGTATATATATACCATGGAAAATTATGCATCCTTAAAGAAAGATGGAGACTTTACCTCTTTCATGCTTACATGGATGAAGCTGGAACATATTCTTCTTAGCAAAGTATCTCAGGAATAGAAGAAAAAGTATCCAATGTACTCAGCCCTGCTATGAAGCTAATTTATAGCTTTCATATGAAGGCTATAAACCAGCTATAGCACAAGACTATGGGGAAAGGGCCAAGGGAGGGAAAGGGAGAGGGGACGTCAGGGTGGAGGGATGGTAATGGGTTGGGCCACACCTATGGTGCATCTTAGAATGGGTACAGGCGAAACCTACTAAATGCAGAATACAACTGTCTACATACGATAACTAAGAAAATGCCATGAAGGCTACGTTGAACAGTCTGATGAGAGTATTTCAGATTGTATATGAAACCAGCACATTGTACCCCTTGATTGCACAAATGTACACAGCTATGATTTAACAATAAAAAAATACATAAATATCAACTTCACCTGAATTGTTTTCATAACTGGGAAGCTGAATTTCTTAAATAGCCAACTTTCTAAAGTGACACATAATGCTCATATTTCTGGTCCTATAAATCAAATATTTTATACACAATAGAAAGAATGGTATTGTTGATTTGTTTAAAAAATAAGGCTGATTTTACTATTCTGGACACAGTTTTTCTATCTAGGAATATGTAAAATCAACTTTAATGACTAACCACTTCCACACCTTCATTATACTCCATAAGAATCCCTGGTTGTGTTAGAGTCCATAGTTTAAAAAAGTTATCTTTTCAGCCAGTAAGTCTGCCTTTTTCTTTTTTTAATAAATACTACTCTGAATTAACAATTCGTAATTGTGGGCAGTGCCTGTGGCTCAGTGTATAGGGTCTGGCCCCATATACCGAGAGTGGCAGATTCGGCCCCAGTCAAACTGCAATAAAAAAAATAGACGGGTGCTGTCACGGGTGCCTGTAGTCCCAGCTACTCCGGAGGTTGAGGCAAGAGAATCACCTAAGCCCAAGAGCTGGAGGCTGCTGTGAGCTGTGACACCACAGCACTCTACCGAGAGCGACAAAATGAGACTCTGTCTCTTAAAAAAAAACAAACAAAAAAAAAAACCACACATAATTGTATAAATTTATGGGGCATAGCATACGCTTTGATATATGTATAAATTATGGGATGATTAAATCAAGCTAATTAATGTACAGATCACCGCACTATTTTTTGTTAACTGATGTTTTTTTCTTAACAGAACCTTGGCTGGGCGTAGTGGTTCACTCCTGTAGTCCTAGAACTCTGGGAGGCCCAGGTGGGTAGACTGCTTGAGTTCAAGAGTTCAAGACCAGCCTGAGCAAAAAAGTGAGACCCCCATCTGTACTAAAAATGAAAAAATTGATGCAAGAGGATTGCTTGAGCCCAAGAGTTGGAGGTTGCTGTGAGCTATGAGGCCACAGTACTCTACCCAGGGCAACAGCATAAGACTTTCTCAAAACAAACAAACAAACAACAACAACAACAGCAAAAAAATAGAACCTACTAACACCATTAAACAGGGTGTCCCAAAAGTCACCATAGGTAGTGTAACATAGGAAACTGTAGCTAAATGTACATTTATTTTAAAAATATTCATTACCCAGCCTGAGTTAAAGTGAGATCCTCTCTCTACTAAAAACAGAAAAATTAGCAGGCATTATAGCAGGCGCCTATAGTCCCAGCTACTTGGGAGGCTGAAGCAAAAGTAATACTTGAGCTCAAGAGTTTGAGGTTGCTGTGAGTTATGATACTACAGCACTCTACTGAGGGTGACAAACACTCTGTCTCAATAAATAAATAAATAAATAAATAAATAAAATAAAATATAAAGCATTATCTTTTCCAAAATCATATAAAAGTTCTAACATTGATATGTAGCCCAAAGTTTGTCTTTTCTATTAATTTTACTGGTATTAGATACACATTCCACTCATCTATACCTGGAAAAGATAGTCATTTCAAACCATCATATTACAAGGAGCCAACCAAGAAATAGATAAATTTTCCTTGTATACAACATTCTTCAAAGTAAGTTTGGGTTTCTGCTGATCTTCAATCCTAGTCTTACCCACTCCTGTTGCTTTATCACTGAAAGTACTAAGAGTCACAAGTTCTCCACAAGGGAGACGTTTGAGTCATTCCTGCAACCAAACCAGTTGGACAGCTAGTCTTCTGTCAAAGAAGGATTTCGACAGTCATCTAAAAGGAGGATGAACAGCTGCCATCTTTCTGTAGAGCAGCTGTAAAGCTCCCTGGCCTGTATAAGCCCTTATCAGCTAAGATTCAATCACAGCAACTCTGGTTCTAAAAAAGACTGCGGAGAAATCTTTCGCTACTTCTTCCCCTGCCAACCAGCAAGCAAAACTGAATAATCATCCTTCTACTCAATCACTGCTGAATAAACACTACATTGTTTTTAAGTCCTCAGAGCAGTATTCCTCCAGACACCTTTCCCCTGAGCCTGACAAGCTATATTCCAGCCTGGCCCCTTCCCTTCTCTTCAAATGAGAAACACCATCCAAAGACCAACCCCTCTTTCGCGGGGTAGTTTATGCTGATTTCCAATCTATCTTACCTACTCGCTTAAGACAATTAGCTCTAGTAAAACAGAAATCCCCTTACTCTTTGGCTTAATAAATACCATCACCTACTGCAGACTCGCTGGAACTCAAAAATCAACTAGATGTCTGCCCTTCGGGGGGAAAGGTGAAAACAAATAATTGAATTATATGGGACAAACTGCCCACACAATTCGGGAAGGCGCCAGCACTGGTCTCCCACTGTCACAGTGGGGCTCTTCGTCCCAAGTGGCAACTTGAGAGAGGCTGTTAATTCTTAGGCTTTCTCACAGGACTGACGTGTTCGCCAAACTCCACCATTCGGGAAAGTGACAGACGGGACTTAACCCTTCGGCTGCCCCCTCTGAGAAAGCCCAAGGGAAACCCCCAACCCCAAGCGCTTTAAAAACCCTTTCCAAGCCTGTGCCTCATTTAAAAACACAATCCTTTGAAGATAACTAAACAGAATTAACCCTTATAATGCCAGTCTCAGTGCTAAGCCTCCGCCGCCAACACGCGGGAAATTCCAAATCCTAGCCCTGGAGCAGGTGACAGACGCAGTTCAGCAGCCTACCCCGGCCCCTTTAGTCCCATCGCGCGAAGGGGAGCCGCAACTCAGGCCTTTGGGGAGGCGCCGGGCCGGACTCGCTGCCTACCAAGCCCTAGGCGAGTGGGTGGGCGGGGGCTCACCGCGATGACATTGACGAAGGTGGTTTTGCCGGAGTACTGCAACCCCACCAACGTCAGCTCCATCTCCTCCTTCCAGAAGAGCGAACGGAACCAGTCCAGCAGACGGGAGATGAGCGCCAGCATGATGGCGGCCGGGAGGGAGGACCGATGGGAAGACAAGAGGGCAGGCTAGCGGCAGCGTCGACGACTTCCACAAGAGCGGGCCTCGGCCCCGACCCCCCAACGGCTCCTCGGGCCCCCAGCACAACACGGGCTGACACGGGCGGGCGGCAGCGGCCGAAGCCAGGAAGCCGAGCGGGTCATATGACTCGCCCTACCCCCCCACCCCCGTCCTTGCGCCGCCGCCGGCGCCCACGGCAAGAGCGGCTTGGCCGGCCTGAGCCAGGTGCGCCCGCCGCTTGCAGCGCCACCTAGTGAGACAGCCTCGCAGCACAGTCTTTGGGCTTCCTTTCTATCGCTCTTGCACTGTTTTCTCTTTCTCCTTCGCTCATTCACTTGTTCATTCATACTTGCTTTCTTTTTTCGATAATTGTTCATTTACATTCTACTCTGTGCAGGAAAACTTCAAGACTGGGGCATTCTGCATAGAATAAAAGGTCCTGCCCTACATTTTTGGTAACAGCAAAAGATGAGAAGCAACAAGTGTTTACTGTAGACAACTGATTTAAAAAAAGAACAAAAACTATGCTCCTAAAGGTGACTATTCTGCAGCTGTAAAAATAAATAAGGAAGTTCTCTCTAAACTGATATGGAATGATGTCAGGCGGCGCCTGTGGCTCAGTGAGAAGGGAGCCGGCCCTATATATGAGGGTGGCTGGTTCAAACTGCAACAAAAAATAGCCAGGCGTTATGGCGGCCTCCTGTAGTCCCAGCTACTTGGATTGGGATTCTTCTCTTGGCAAGAGAATCACTTAAGCCCAGAAGTTGGAGGTTGGTGTGAGCTGTGAGCGACAGCACTCTATCCAGGGTGACAGCTTGAGACTCTGTCTCAATAAAAAAAAAAAGAAAGAAAGAAAAGAAAGGAAAAGAAAAGAGAAAGAGAAAGAGCCTGGCAGACATCTGGTGAAAGCACATTCCAGATAGAAGAAACAGCAAAGACCCTGGAGGGAGAAAGAGCATGGGATGTTCTGGGCATAGAAAGATGGCAGTTGATGTGGCAGGCACAGATTAATAAGGCAGGAAATGGAAAGAGATGTGTATGGAATAAGGGGTAAGGACCAGACTGAACGACAGAATGGTGGTCCTACCTTATTACTAGTGTAATGAGAAGCTGAGAGAGTGATCCAAAATATATTTTTAAAAATTCAAGGCCAGGGCTGTGCTGATAGCTCAGTGGGTAGAAACCTGGCCACATACAACCTATGTGACGGGTTCAAAACTAGCCCTGGCCAGTTAAAACAAAAATGACAACTGCAACAACAACAACAACTGCAACAACAACAACAACAACAAATAGCTGGGTGGGGCGGCGCCTGTGGCTCAGCGGGTAGGGTGCCGGACCCATATACCGAGGGTGGTGGGTTCAAACCCAGCCCCGGCCAAACTGCAACCAAAAAAAATAGCCGGGCGTTGTGGCAGGTGCCTGTAGTCCCAGCTACTTGGGAGGCTGAGGCAAGAGAATCACTTGAACCCAAGAGTTTGAGGTTGCTGTGAGCTATGACACCAGGGCACTCTACCTAGAGTGGCAGAGTGAGACTCTGTCTCAAAAAATGAATAAATAAATAAAAAGTAACAAATAAAAATTCGTTCTGGCAGATCTGTGAGGAGAATTGGCTATAGGTGAGTATTATGTGTTGAATTGTGTTCTAGACTCTCCCCTCCAAAACAAAGATATATTGAAGTCCTAACTCCCAGGACTTCAGAATATGACCTTGTTTGGAAATAGGGGCACTACAGTCGTACACCCAAGCTGGCAGGTTTGAACCCAGCCCAGGCCAGCTAAGCAACAATGACAACTACAACTGGGTGCCTGTAGTCCAAGCTACTTGGGAGGCTAAGGCAAGAGAATCTTTTAAGCCCAAGAGTTTGAGGTTTCTGTGAGCTGTGATGCCACGGCACTCTACCGAGGGTGACAAAGTGAGACTGTCTCGAAAAAAGAAAAAAGAAAGCAAGTAGTTACTGATCATACTGTCTAGCCTATGCTCACTCAAGTGAGGTAGGATTCACTCTTAGGGATGCAAAGTAACAAAAAGTAAAGGCTCTAAGTCAGCGGTTCTCAATCTATGGGTCACGATCTTCCTAATGTTGAGACCCACAGGAACTGTATTAAAGGGCTGCGGCATTAGGAAAGTTGAGAATCACTGCTCTAAGTAAAGCTTTTAATTGAATGAAAGAGCCACCATGCACAGAGAACTGACAGTGTCACTATATTAACAGTTAAGAACAAAGTCCATGGGTTCAAATCTTGGGTGTACCACAGTTACAAGGCATATGAGCTCATAGTATAAGTGTCAGATTCTACCTCTTAAAGCTTAAATGTCTTCCTTTCTGAAGTGTAGATGACACTTCTTACAACTGTGAGAATTCAATAAAAATAATTTATAGATGTGAAAAGCACATGTGTGGCTATTACAGCAACTTGCAACCAGTATAAGTCACATCAAAGTGATACTCAAATGACAAAATCTAATCTAAACACATTCTTCAGAGAGGGCAGAAGGATCATGGCGGGGTGGACTGGTGACGGGGCCCTGGAGCAGGGCTAGCGAGTCACACACCGTTGGTCTCTCGCCTCCACCAGATTCTGAACTCCCTGAATGTAGGGTTCCATGTCTGACGGATCTCTGTATTCCCAGCCTCTGCCATGTCTAGTGTGCAACTCATGCTTGATGAATGTTGCCATCAAGAAAATAAATGAATTACAAGGGGCAAAAGAAAGGCTAGAGGAAAGAGATTTGGGAACAACTTGGTGTGACTGGCTCCTCTGTAACAGGGCCTTCTTTTTGAAACAGGAAGAAAGAAGGCCTGGCAGAGCATGGGGCAGATAAGACCTTGAGAGCCGAACAGGAGAGTCCTGCCCAACAGTGTTCCTGACTCTCCGGATCACAATCCCTTTTTATAGTCTGATGAAGCCAGGATTCTTTAAAAAATTAAAATAAACAAAACACTGTACAGTGACTCCTGAATTATCTCTGAAGACCACCTGAGGGTTGATCCTCTATCTATTCGTAATTCCTGATTTATTATTTTATATGCCAATTCCTAAAAACATATCATTTATTTATCAGATAAAGAAAATAGTGAAAAATTACAGTAACAACAGACACTGAAGAGATGTGATACATGTCACATTCCATTTCTGTGCAAGAAAAATGATTCAACAAAAATACAATCAACTTATTTCACATTGGTCTATGAAAATGATGAAGAGAATTTCTTTCTTTCTAAGGTAATTTAGTTGTTTCAGGCTAATTTTGGCTATTAAGAGAAAACAATCTCATGTATTTGCCTTATATCTTAAATATGTGAATTAGCTTTGACAAATAAACTCTGCCCAATCGTATCACTTTCCGGTTATATAATACGGTCCTAATATTACCTTAACTGGAGTTTTATAGCAATTACATGATATAAACATCATTTTCACTGTACTGATTTAGAGAGGGAGACTCGTCCAAAGTGACACAGGTAAGTGGCAGGGCCCAAATATAAATACTTAAAAAGTGAGTCTCTCTGAAAGATCAGGGCCTAAGTAGTGCTTTCGATGGTTGAGAAAAAGCAAGAATATCTGCAAGGTGAGACCAAATTAAAATCAATAATATCTTTTCTTCACAGATGACCAGATTTTTAAATTTCATGAAATAATTTTATGAAACACATTTTTTTTTTTTTTGAGACAGAGTTTCACTATGTTGCACTCAGTAGAGTGCTGTAACATCACAGCTCACAGTAACCTCAAACTCTTGGGCTTAGGCGATTCTCCTGCCTCAGCCTCCTGAGTAGCTGGGACTACAGGCGCCTATCACAATGCCCTGCTATTTTTTTTTTTTTTTTGTAGTTGTCATTGTTGTTTGGCAGGCCCCAGCCAGGTTCTAACCCGCCAACCCTCCTGTATGTGGCCAGAGCCCTAGCCGCTGAGCTACAGGCACACTTTTATAATAGTTATCTTAGAGAATAATTTGTTTTATAAACTTCAGAATCACAAGGAAATCATACTTCCACAAGGCAAAGATAATTATTGTCAAAAATTTCCAGCATATCTATATAAAACTTAGACTCTACATAGATACAAAAAAATAAAATTGGGAAGATTATACATTGAATTGGCAAATTGGCTCTTTTACTTAATAATCTAGAATTTTTTTTAATGCTATTGACTAGATTGTTTTATTTTTGTTAAATATTTAAATAGTGTGGTAACTTGAGCCTCTGATCTCTGTAGCATGTAATAAAGCTTACGAGGTCCGACTTGTTTACATTCAGAAAGGTTCTTTTCTGACTTAAGCATTTAATTTTCCAAAATTACCAGTGTTGGTAATAGGAAACCAGTGTGGGGAATTTCCCATGTGGCTTTAGATAAGCTTAAAACTGTCTTCATCTTCCATAACTCATCAAAATCACTGGAAGAAAAAGGCAAACTTACTTTCGTTTGATCTTGGTGCACAACCCAGTTCCTTTGACATTCCAAGATGGCTGACCTTTCCTAACAAAAGAAAAGACATCTTTTACTCAAAATAAAGTGAAAAAAAATCCCCCAAGAAATAAAAGTTAAACATTTTACATAATCTATAATTAAAAAAAAAACTTACGCCAAATGATTAAATAATAACTTTATTAAATATTTGCCAGTTTTAAGTAGTGCCCTCAATTACTAGCCACATAATGTATTACAAATAACTAGTTATGAGGTTTTACATTTGTTTAATAGGGAATAATTGGCCCCAATTAAACTGACTAAACTAAGGCTTTTTAGATTACTAAAACAAATTAAACTTTTTAAAATAGAATTTAGGTGATCTTAAAACCTTTCTAAAATGGATAATGAAACTTGCTAAGTTGTAATCTCCCTGGTTTTATTAGTTATATTAAGATAAATTAAGTGAGATTAAAATCTTATTTGATTTATTTACCTTTGAAAATGAAGACCGTTTAAGGGTTACACATCCTCAGCCTTGGCGAGTACGACCTCAATTAGTCAAGTCAGAGCGTCTTTAAAAGCTTTGTGCTTATTGCTTCCAGCATGGAGCGAGGTGTTCATTAAGGTACCAAAATTCACATAAAAAATCCAAAGTTGCACTAGTGAAAAAACGCTCAACAAGATGAAAACTGATCACATCTTTTTCAGAAAATCCAGTAGTTATTTTAAAACCAGTTTTTAAACAAGATTTGGTGTTGCGTAGTTTTAATGTGCCACTCAAGCAGCTTGACACCATTTGGACTCTTTAAGCAGCATTTAAATCTACGGTGAGTATATAATGGTACATTTAATTTTATACCACTTTTAAAATGAGTTGTACAATGTTTAGTGTGACCCTTTTATGACAAGCATTGTTAAATGAATTCTTTCCCTGTTTACAACTATTTATGAAGGCCTTTTTAAATAAGAGAAACATGAAATTGTTAGCTCACACACACAAAATTTCTTTCAAAAGTTTATTTAGTATCAAGCAAGAGGAGACTTTGCTTAACACTACAGAACATTTCAAGACTTGAGTTACAAAAGAATACCACATTATTTGCACTTGTAATTAATTGGCTTCCCTTTTTACGCATGTTGGCAAGAGAAAAAAATAACTAGCATATGGCTGAAAGATAAAATAACTAAATTCTATGGAAACCTTTAAAATGAAAGGTGAGGCTTATGTTAAAAGAATAGATTAACATATTTAGTAAACCTATTTTTTTTTGTTGTTGTTTAACACTAGTTAATAAAGTTATTTTTTTTCCCTTTGGATGACCTATTTTTTCATATACAGACCAGAAATAACAAAATTTTACATGTTTTTTGTGTTTTTTTTTTTTTGTTTTTTTTTTTGTCTGCCCAGGTTGATGTTTCAACAAAAGTAATTTAAGTTCCATCCATTCAGATTTTAAGCATGTTGATTTATTTAAAAAGGGATTGTTCATAGAAAAAAATTACTTTGAACAGTATACAGGACTGGTGGAGATTGGCTATTTCACAACATCAGACAGTACAATCAGTATCTGCCATATGGCTGGTCTCTGTAGACGCCCTTTGCGGATCTTGCGGAAGCTGCCTTGTGTCTGGAGTTAGCCCACTCCTCTTGCCCTAAAACCAGTAAGATGAATCACAGTTAGATCACTGCCATGAATGCCAACGGCTTCATTTTTCAGAACCCACGTTAGCCCTGAATCAATGGTAGATGTCACATTGAAGATAGATATCCTATCCCCTGATGTACTGAAAAAAAAAAAAAAAAAAATACCCCCAAAACAATTAAACAACAACAAAAAACCCAAGGAGTTTAAAGTAATTAGAAATGCAATGGATATCTCACTAGCAAAACTTAGCAGCACTAGAAAGAAAAATGGTATCATATATTTTTTTATTAAGTCATTTGTACATAGATCATAAATACATTTATGCCATTATGGGATTCAATGTGTTGATTATTTATATAAATTAGAGTGCTGACATCCTACTAATTAACATAGCCTTCACCTCATTTACCCAATTACTGTGAATGGCTACTGACTTTGTACTTTGCAAGAACTTTCCTGTGGCAACTCGTATAAAAGAACCGTCTTTTATAAACATAATGACTTGTGAGCAGGAAAGAGCAATGAGAAAAGGATCACTTAGATTTCTTCTAACAGCAACAACAAACAAACAAACAAAAAATAAAGATAAAAACTTGTTAAGACAAAGAAAAGAAAATTGAGGAGCCAACGTCTGTCTCCTGCTTCACAGAGACTGGAGGGAAGGTGGGCAGGGCGGAGAGTCACCCCTCAGTAACACTTCATGGGTAATGATGAACTTAATGACACAATGTCAAATTTCACTCACCAGAATATTAAATGATAATGATATTAATAATAAGGGATGTGCTACCATCTTTATCTCCTGAAATTAAACACTGTTCAGCCTGAAGATAACTTTTAATGAGGTATCTACAGGTTCTCTGACACCAAACAGTTAATGTACCTGCTGCAACTTCCAGCAATTTAAAACCCATGTGTCCACAGAGACCAATTTAAAAAGCTGTAAAGGAAAAGTGCTTAAAATGACCTCTTCTTTTGACACAAACATGCAATCAACGTCATTCCCTCAAGCTAACTTACATCAATTTAAGTAGACAGCATTCAGCAAACCAACATATTTTTCTTAACCATTTGTTACGAATAACAACAACAACAAAATTCCCAATTACGGTTAGTCATCACAGCTTCAGGCAGGCGGATACAACAAAATGCACTTCAAAAGGTTTAACACCAGAAAATGGTTTTCAGTTATGTTCAGAGAAATGTCCTAACATCCATTAATCACAATCTTGATTTACTTGTGCTGGGTACCAGGCATTCATCAGAGCTTTGCAAATGATTGAAGTTTCTTATTCTTTGATCTCTTTGCCTGGTGGCAAAGGAGCTTCTTACTCTCACTCCCTCGCTGCCATCAATTCTTTTAATTACACCTGTCATCCTTTTGCGTACTGAGAGTTTGGACGGCGAGCCCCCCACATCTCTATCAGTGCCCACAGCACTAAGAGCTGTTTATAGTTGTCTTCCTGCAGCCTGACAGGCCTTGTATCTTGCCCCGGCTCAGCGCTTTTGTAACTTCATGAAATGACTCCCAGTGTAAACATTTCAGAGAATGTGAGATTGGAAATGAATTAAAATATAAAGATGGAGGGAGGAGAATCCCTTTAGAGCTATATTCTCAATTGCTTCACTTTCCCTTTAATGTTAAGAAGCAAAGACCCACACTAACAAGTATTTGCAGTTTGGCAAACTATTCTGTCAGTGAGAAAATCGACATATGGCAATCAACCCAAACAGAAAATCTAAGTTCAGAATCTGAATTCATGCAATTTTCTGCAAGTCTTTAATCCTCTCTATATGTTAAATTTAAATATTAAAGGAACCTCTGAAAATAGCTAGATCTGCACAAACGAACTGAGAAGAAGGTGGTGGTTCATAGTTAAAAATCTTTATGAATTTCTCTTCCAATTAAGAGTCTTTCTGTGGCCGCCTGCCCCTTCTCTAGACGTCCGGCTTGTGACTCACCGTAGGAATCGTAGGTCTCCTCACTGAGTCCGTGTCCATAATCATAGTAATCAGCACCACTGTATCGAACAAAACAAAACACAATTGGGACAAAATGATTTGGCTGTAAGTATAAATGATATTCAATGAAGTATTCTAAAACTCAAAGGTAACTAATAAAGGGTAGGGCTAAAAATTAAAAGAAATTCCCACCACGACCACAGAACCCAAAGACAGAAGCCTTTAGACTTTACAATTATCAAAGGCCCCTTGCCTAATTCCCCAACTGCGACACGTAATAAGTATGTTTTGACATTTTAACCATAATTGGCCAATCCACATGCAGCAAGTGTCTACGGTGCATGAGAGAAAACAGAGGCAGCGCTGGAGTCAGGCAGAGCAGCCAGTGTGCACCAGAGGAGCTTGTGGGACAACTCCAGCACTGGGCGCCAACAACCATGCCAGGGTGGGCTCACGCCAGGCACCCTCGGGTGGAGGGGAGATGACCACCACTCCTTCCTTCTAAAAGATGGGACGCTGACAGGAGGTAAAGACTTTATTTCTTCTTTAACCCTCATTTATGAGAGAACTTGGTGCTGTATGAATTGCAGGCATTTTACTTTATAATACATTAAAAACAGATAACCGGATTAAATGTTTTCTTTCATTAGCACTATTGCAGTACCATCAGCAATGGTGACTCAGCAGCAATGACCTTGTGTGACAGGAGAGTGGGAAAGAGTCTCTGTGATCTAGTTGCAAGTCATGTGACATAAGGCATGTTTTCTGTACAGCCTCCTGGGACAGCAAGAGCAGCAAGCCTGTTATCACTGCCACCTGCAGCAGCCAGTGGGATGCAGGTTACATGCACACAATGTATTTGAACTAGGTATAATTTCTCATAGGAACAAATCTGTGGAAAATCTAGATTACTAAACCGTAAACATTTTGAGTATTTGAGGAAGTTTTCAATCACCCCCTCACAGGCTTTCCTCTTCCCCATTTTACTTACTTTTGTAGAGAAACAATCACTCTGAATTTATATCTTTGATGGTCATGGAAATAAACATCTTCATTATTCCAATTTCACATAATCAAAAAGTTTCTAATCACAATGAAAAATTATCCATTTCAACTGTTTGAACCTTAGGTGATCACAATATAAATCATGCAAATCCACGCTGTGAGTGCCCACTGCGTGCCAGTGGCTGAGATCCACCTGAGACCTCACATCGGCGTCGCTCCGTTTTATAGATGAGGGCAGGGCAGTTAGAAGGCTAAGAAGCCTAAAGTCACAGGGACAACAGCACAGCTCATTCTGTTTGACTACGAAGACCACACCTGTGGTAACCTGCACACTCGGCTCTCCCCTTGGGTTTCCTTTTGATGTAAGAGACCAAAATCATCAAATCCAGCTACTACAGGACAGCACGGCAGTTCCTCTGAGAAAAACCATCCACAATAGGGCTGTGTTTCTTTCTGTCTCGCTCATGTGTGGATGGGTCCTAACAGCTGCCACTCCCGCCAGGAAGGCTCTTCCTCCTTTCCTCCAGGCTACTTCCTACCGCAGTCTCTAACCTAAATGCCACTTCTTCACAGCACCCCAACCTCCAAGGGCCAGGTTGATTCCCACTCCAGCACACTTCCCCAGCCTCTCGGCCTTCTACTATCGTGCTGAGTGCCTGGGCACATGGAGAAGAGGCATCGCATCCCTCTGACTTGATGGAGAATGTGATGCTGGCACTGTGTTATGAAAGACCAGGAGGGGGAAGTGGAAGAAGGGCTGCCGAGAAGGAACGGACGGAGATGGTGGCAGCAAAGGCCTCTGGCAGAGGGAACAGCATATGCAAAGCATGGAGGTTCAGCATGTTGAAAAATCTGGGAGTCTACACGCAGTTCTATCAAATAGAGTTAATAATTATTGATAAAATGCTGGACCACAACCCTCCTTAGTATAAAGCACTTCCAGGTGCAGAGTACAGGCATCGCCCTGTCCAACTGAGTGCAAATACCCCTCACGAGTCTGCTGACCCAGAGTCACAGGCTGTGATGACGCAGCTCTCTGGGCGTGTGCTGTGCTAAGCTCCACTGGCTCTTTTAAATGGTGCCCAGGCACAGAAGAGTCACTTCTATAGCTGACCTTTACACCAGTGGCAATGTGCAATTTTTCCACAGATACATATGGAGGTACAATGTGCAATTTTTCCACAGAGGCATACGGTTATAAAAATAGTCTTCACATTGAGGGCTGGCAGTCCCTGAGAATTTTGAGGAAAGGAAGGGAGTGTAGCAGGGACGGAACTCCAGTGAGCTAACCACCACCCTGACGGCTTCTCACATGCATGCTCACACCTACCTAAAAACGCTCTGTACTTTCCCAGCTGAGGCTCTGGCTGAGCTGCCTGCCCAGGGTCACACAGCCGCTAAGTGGCAGCACCTACACCGAAGCTTAGGGCTCTACCATTGCTCCACTCGAGTGCTGCCCATGGGTGGCTCACCCTGCTGGTCCTCACGCATGATCAGTCCCCGCTCTGCTCTGACCTTCCCTTTTGTTTTTCTCTTCTTTGCTTTCCCTGGGGGGCTCACACGATCCCTCCTCACTCTCAGAAACAGCATTGAGCGTCCACCTGAAACTTACTGCTATGTGATCACAGTGATTTCTAGGCCTTAGTTCTCTCTGGCCTCAAAGTCCCCCTCCCTTACTGTAGTCCTCACTTTCCCTCGAGGTATAATATGCATTTATAGAGAGAAGAAAAGAAGAGGGAAATAACAGAAAAAAGAGCAGAGACATTTTCATATTCAGATGAAAAAATAAATCTAGCACAAACAAAAGAAACAATGTGGCCGTCCAACTTCTTATGCTATGACGGCTTTAAATATGAGAGAGCTGTTAAAGTAGAATGTTTTTCTTGTCTTGAGAATAGATTCGACTTGAAGTTTTTCATAAAACTTAAGTGTCAAATGTCGGTCAAGGCATCCCTAAACTTGGGCCTTCATGTGCCCTGCAGCCCCAGGAGTGTGACTCCCAGGTGCTGGGTCTTCCTGTCGCACCTGTCAGTCAGGGCTGGTCTAGACACTGCGCAGACATCTTTGCAGCTCAAACGTTCTTGATGGCTCCTTCACAGCAGTTGGCCCGAAAGTAGTCAGAATAACTTCTCCTTTTGTTGAAAAAGCATTTGGAAACTCAGTACTAAATTAAATGAACCTCAGTTTTTTTTCCAAAGATCAGAAGTTACATCGCAATGGCTCTGTAGACAAATAAAACCTTGATGTTCTTGAGAATTCTGTCTCTGTTTGCACAGATAAAATGAGAGTAACCTCTTCATAAAACTGAAAAGAATTTCCTTCACTGAGATCGTTGCCAATTGTTTAACTTGGAAGTGTAAATGACAGGTGCTGAGACTAATAAACAGGAGCCTGACAATTGCTTTCCGAGCTAAGCTTCCTTTATTAAATGAAGTGAGCAGTAATGAACATCAGTCTAGATTGGAAACTGGTCTGTGAAGTGCTGTAACACAGTTCAGCCCCAAAAAGATGAGGGCAAAGAAGGCTCTCCAATGAACAGGAAGATAAAAGGAAGCATAATTGGGTCCAACAACGGCTTGGTGATAAGACAATCTTAGCTTTGACAAGTGAAAACTTTAAACTGACATTTGCTATCATTTCGCCCAGTTTCTGATTATTTATTACGAGACTGTCATCAAGCCCAGAAGCTGGGAGCAGCTGAGGCCCATTCTCATACCTGTCAGTTCCATATGAATTGCTTTCACAGCATTTCATTTCGTGCACCTCAAATGTCTTTTAACCAAAGATGTGTCCTATTTCCCAAGGATAAACTAAAAACCTAACATATGGCAAAAGAGAAAAAAATACACTAAAAAAACTCTTCATTTATGGATGTAGGTTATAATATTAATAACAGGCAAGAAAACATATTGGTCTGAATATTCCTCAATGTCATCAAAGGGGATCCTGGAGAGCCCTTCCCAACAGACCAAGAGTGGGCTTCTCTCATCCATACTGAGACCACGTCTCCCCAGCCCTGCCACCCTGTCTGCATGCTCCACCCCCTTGTCAGGGTCAGAGGAAGCAGGTGTGGTCTGCATAATTCCTGGGTTTCCCAGCGGTATTTGATTTCACCAACTCAAGTGAAGAAACAGCTGCCCTGCCCTATCCCTCTCCTGACCTAGCACTGGGCTCAGCCAGGCCTTCTAGCTTGCAGTCAACAGGAGGACCACAAACTGAGCAAGCACTCCGAGTGGGATGAAGGCTGCCCTTTCCCAGATTACCCGGTCTCTGGGAGCAGGATTAAGAGGGAACTCCTGACATTTATTTTTGCTCTGCTCTTCAACTTCTTCACATCTTTCCAGCAATTTCCACTTTAAATTCACTGAAACTAATCTCATTAGGCCCTTTGCTTGTATTTAGGTCAGCGCAGGAAGCTCTGGAACATCCATTAGTCTTTATCCCGGCACACCTAGAGCTCTACACGTCCCCTATCTGTCCTAACCCACTCGGTAACTCTGGCAGAATAAATCCCCTATGTGGTCTCAATATATACACTGAAACCTTTAGGTCAACGGACACTTGGTATACCTCTAATGACACTCCTTACATATTTGTGAAATACATTGAATGGACTATAACAAAACTGCTGAAAAACAATGTATCCCGGCAATTAAGAAAGGACAAAGTATTATCTGTGCACAAAAGCAAACAAGGGGCTATAATCCCCTGTCAACTCTGGAGGCATAAGATGCAAGATCTCAAAGGCACTTACTATTTTTTCTAATGTTGGATTCTGTTAAGAGATAAAGCCCAACAAAGCACCAGGCCTCAGTATGGTTATGTATTCGGCAAACATTTTTGGGCAATTACTATGTGCTGGAACATGGAGATGCAGGAACAGATAAGGTGTGAGCTCTGCTCTCAAAACGCCAGTGAGAAAACCGTATTTCAGTGGAATATGAACATGCGTGTGTCCCAAATCCCCTGGGATTAGAGTCTAATTCTGGTGAGAGCAGTGGGGAGGTAGGAAGGACCAGGCTGTTGAAGGACAGGGACAGGGACACAGGAGCAGTCGAGGGATGTAAAGGGGAAGAAAGAAGTTGTGAGTGGGGGTCAGACTGCACAGAACCCTGTGAACTCTGGTATCCAAAGGGGATCGATTCCAGGACCTCCCCTGAATCCCAAAATCTGGGAACACTTGGGTTTCTGAAACAAAGTAGTACCGTATTTCCATACAACCTATGCACATCTCCTAGACACGTTAAATCATCTCTAGATTACTTATAATACCTAATACTGTGTAAATACTTTGTAAGTAGTTGTGCTGTGTTGTTTGTATAATAGTGACAAAAAGAAATATCTGTACATGTTCAGTAAGGACAAAAGTTCCTAGTTTCAATCCACAGTTGGTGAATCCAAAGATGTAGAACCCACGGACACAAAGTGCAGACTCCACACAGGATCCTGCCAGCTGACACGTAAGTACACACGGACAATTCATATTCTGTGTAACAACTGTAATCTCATTTAACCTCATGACAATTCTGGGGAGCAGGTATTACCCTACCTCCTTTATATACAAGAAAACAAAGCTGTCAGATGTTAGCTCAACTATCCAAGAACAGTCAAGTGAGGGCCCAGGCTGTAAGTCGGGTCTGTCAGAAGCCCCAGCTGATTTTCTCGCACACCAGGCTGCCTCTTCTTTATCTGTCATGCCGAGGAGTCTGGGGTTCATCCATCTGATAGGAAGAAAGCTGCACGAGAAAGCCGTTTTTTCACAGCGCCGCTCCCTCTCCCTATCTCTTGGCTCTCCATCCGTGGCACGCAGCCTGTCACACCCACATCTGTTTTGGCTCATGGCATGTGGATAATAATCCACATTTCTTCAGCTTAAGAGTTTTTCTTCTTCTTTAAAAAAAAATTCTCTCTTCTCCCCTTAATTCCCCCCTACCCCACCTTTCTCAGAAAGGAAACAGGTAAGCACAGCGGGCTGACAGATGGAGACTGTGAGACCCCTCTCTGGTCTCCTTTGCCACTAATAACCCGTGTGTCCCTGGGCAAAACTCCTCTCCTCTTTGGACTCAGGATCTCTGCTCTTTAAGCTGAAAAGCAGGGCTAGATTGTGATGACCCCTTTCAGGCCCCAAATTCTATAGCAGTCCCAGGTAGGTTACTTTGGAAGTGTGGGGCCAGGGGTCCCCTCGCTCTGTTTCATCACATTTTCTAGCTCTTCGACCTCAGCCTGTTCGGCCGTCTATTACCTTTTTAGTTCCCTTTGGATGTCCTGTCTTCCTCCCCACCTGAAAATTCAATTACCGATTTTATAACCGTCTTTTATTCAGTGAGCTCTGTTTAGTCAAGGTGTCAGGTTTTCTGTTTGTTCTGATGTTTCCTAAATGCTTTGTAAATTTTGGATATGTGATAATTATTACTTTTGAGATTTTTAGTTTGCTCATCTGTAGAAACTTCTCCTTAGAACAGCCTTCTTCTAGCACTTATGAAAAGGAAAAAGAATACACCATTGGGTGAGACACGCTGATAATTTACGTTCTGTGTTTGGGGGCTCTGATCCCCCAGAGTGAGGTACCAACTGAGGTCGCCCTGGCATTGTTGCAGCTTTGATCCTGGAATAGGGACACTGCTGAGCACCACTGGATCCAGACAGGGTCAGAACCGCCTTGGTATTCCAGAGGCAGCTCTTCAGCCAGTTCTGAGCACACCCCGAGACCCCCTGGGCTCCAGGAGTATAGCCATTGATGTGGGGGTTGGTGTCCCCTCAGCTACTCTACTACAATAGCACTCTTCTCTTGAATGTTTTTGTGTGACTTGTTTTTTCATAGATCTGGGTTCATCTGCTTCCTTGTCCCAGAAATATTTCAAAACTAGTTTCTTCCCCTTCATGGGTTTTTAAGGAGGGTGGGTGACACAGGCATAGGCTTTCAGTACACTCTTTTGATTCGATTTTCCACTTTTAAAAGTCATTTTTAGTTTACAATGCATTTAGATAGTCTTTTAATTCTCAAAACCCCTGTTTGAAGTAGACAGGATTTACTTAATTTTATAGATAAGAAAAGTGAGGCAGAAGACAGGAACTATGTCTAAATTCGTATTTTTTCTCTACAGTACTTACGACTACATATAATAGCATTCCAGAAACAAAACAATAAGTAAGACAAATGTGCCCACTAGGCCTGAAAGTTCTGTCCAGGTCTCAATGACTAGTCTATAATAATAATCTATTGCTATATCTGTGATATTTTAGCCAACACCAACTAAAGGCCTATTAGGTGACAGAAAAAACTGCAGGAGTCAACGTGCATGGCCCAGATCATTGTTCTAGGCCGCCCACCAGAGTCTCGTGATTCCCTCTACTTAGGAGCCTGTAACTCTCATCCATAAGAATTTTTCTACATAAGGCAGAAAAAAGGAAAATTGAGAGCATGTGCCCTGACCAGCTATACCCGTTCAGACCTCAGCAGCCAGCAGGCATCTTCCCAGGAACGAGTGAAGCAAGCCTGTTGCTTTGAGTAGAACAGGAAACGGTATTTGTTACCAATGACAAAATCTGAAGTTTCATGTAAAACCTACATTTTGAAAAATCAGTATTTGCCACTGTAAACTGATAGCAAGCCAATAGTTCAAGACACTTCTGTTGAGATCGGTGGAATGTTTTTGATGCTGCATAACAAAATGTGTCACAGCATCGTGAAAATATGCATAACTCCGTCAACCAATATTTTTAAAATGATGATTGAATGATGTCACAAAATTCATCAAGTATAAGGAGACCAAAGTATTTTAATGTGACAAAACATGAAAAGTTACTGACAGAAAGGGTCTCAGAGTCTACATTAGAACTGATCTGTAAGAAACTGCTACCTGCCAATTTTTAGGTTAGACTCACAGAAGAACAGCAACAATTAGATAAAAGGTGACTTTTTCCTTCCTAACCAGCCATCTGTTGTTCCAGCTACTTCAACCAAAACCACAAACCCACCTCAGGTGGAGGGCGGAAGCAGATATGAGCATCTACAACACCACAATTCCTATTTTTTTTTTTGTTTGTTTTAGAAAACAGCAATTTTTCACACAAATACTTTTACGTTAAACAATAAGTTGCTATACTTAATGATCAATAAATATTTTTAAATGTTTGTTTTAATTTCTAATATGATAAATGTTAATAGGTATAAATCACACACACCTTGCACATGTGAGTATAAAGGGTCCTGGGAGCAACGTCTTTCCGGACCGCTGACCTGGGGTGCCCGGCTGCAGCCGCGCTCAGGAGGATGGCAGAGTGTCAGTGTGACACACTTGCCTGAGGAATGATTCTTCCATCTGAGACTCTCTCCTTGTCCAAGTGTTGACAAGGGAGAAAGTACTTACTAAATGGTTAGCCGGAAGCACACAGCCTGATGTCACGACTCTTAGTCTCAGAGCTCACATAATAACATTATCTAAAAAAACCATGTGTTCCGAGGGAGAGAGGCAAAAAAGTCAAGAGAAACTAGAGGTTGATACAAGCAATGCAAATACATATATAGATTTTTCCCAAACCAAAGGAAACAATTTTAACATGGAAGCTTCAGCTCTGTAACTGGTTATGTATTATTTACTAGTGTGCCAAGAATATAAGAAAACAAAAACAAACATAGGCTTAAAACAAATAATTTTCTTTAGGAATTAAAAATCACATACACTTGCCAATATTTAGACTATTTAAATAATTTTCCATTTAAAAGGCCAGAAGAAATTTATAGTTTAATCAGAGACTCTCCCTCTCTGTAAGAGAAAGGTTCTGCAACCTCCTCAGCTCACAAGTGCAGGTCTGATGTTCTCAATTACAGACCTTTCAGGGTTGATATTGTTCATCTGACTGTTGGATATTTCACAGCTCAGGAGAACATCCATCATGAGGCTGACGGGGAGGGGAAACAAAGGCGAATCTGAAAAATAATTTGACCATGTTTCTTAACCTAGCAAATAAGATTTGGGCAAATGAGAAAGTAGAAAGTGGGGCTTAAAGCAACTCGAGGAATTACTCCTATTCCCCATTTAATTAAGATTTAATAAAAATTATAGTCTACATCAGAATCCTAGTTTATAAAATGGGTTGATATCAAATAAATATACTATAAGAATATTTTTAAAAATGTATCTGAATTGGAGGTTGACATGGTCAGTGGGAAGGGGAGGGATGAATAGTCCCAGCACACACAATTTACAGGGCAGTGAAAATCCCCTCCACGATTCTACAATGTGAACCCACATTACTATACATTTGCCCAAACACACAGAATATAGAACACCAAGTGTGAACCCTAATGTGAACTGCGGATTTCATGTGACCACGTGTCTGTGTGGGTTCGTCAACTGTAAGACACGTGCCACTCTGGTGGGGAAGGCTGATGACGGGGAGCTGGACATTTTCAGGGGCAAAGAGTACAGAACGTCTCTACTTTCCTCTCCAGTCTGCCATGAATCTGAAACTGCTCTCAAGCATAAAATCTTAAAAAAAAAAAAAAAAAAAAAAAAAAAAAAAATCTATACCCCAAAACTTCTTAGGTTTTTTTCAGGGACAAAATAGGACTTTAAAATAATAGAGGAAAAAACAGATCCATTCCTCTCTTACTAATAAATTAGTAATTTAAAAAAATAATGAAAACGCTTATATTTAAATATTTGATAATTACCTGATTTTGTAAAACTGAGGCCAGTAAAGCTGGAAGTTTACTGTGGTATTAATATACCTGTTAATTTGTGTTTCCATAAATTCTACAAGAAAAACATATGCATCTAACTTATTAAAAGTCTTGTCATTGTTCCAGAAGGAATAGCCATCTTACTCGTTCATTCATAGCAACCACTGAGACTCCCAGCAGGAAAGCTTTGCTGTAATTGCAGATACAGGGTCTAGGTATGTAGGGTGAGCAGCAGTCAGCAGCCACTTACTGAACCAAATATTATTGGCCAATCAGTTCACACACGCATTCATCCATTCACTCCTGGATTCAATTTATTAAAAAAAAAGTTAAAAAATAAAACAAATTTACTGCTAGTATAGAGCTTGTATTTTAATAGAAAAGATAGACAATAAAAAATACATATAAATAGTTCGTCACATGGTGAGACGCGCTGCTGAGAGTAAGCTGAAGAGCAGGGAAGGGAAAGAAGGAATTGGAATAAGGTTTGTTATCTTTTGGCCACGTCAGAAAACCCTCTCTACTAAGGTGTCATCTGAGCTGAGACCGCAGGAACTGAAGGATGTGGCAAGTCCATGGGGGCGGGTGAGTCTCAGAGAGAAGCACAGCACGCCTGGGGCAGAGCGAAGGTGAGAGCACAGAGTGGGGAGGCACCAGGGCCACGCAGGCCATTGAACGGCTTCGGTTCCTTTTTTGTGGGGTTTTTTAATTCTACACCAGCGAGATGGGAAGTTGGAGTCTAAGGCTCCACGAATATACAGAATTATCATTTACTGGGAGAGGGAGGAGGGGGAAAGGGACATGTGAGAGGCCTGCCCAGTGGAGCCAGTATGAGCCAGCTGGACAGAAGTCCAGGGGTCAGGGATGTCATTATCGTGTGATGTAGATGTCATCATTGTGTGAAAGGTACCGTAAACCCTGAGACAGAATGAGACCCCTCAGGGAACACGGCACATGGAGAGGCCATCAGGGCACTATGCTCCTTGAGCTCCAAGAGGCAGAGGACAAGGAGAGGAGGCTCCGCGGGAGGGGAGGAGCCGGGGAGGGGAGGAGCCAGGGAGGGGAGGAGCCGCTGGAGGGGAGGAGCCGGGGAGGGGAGGAGCCGCGGGAGGGGAGGAGCCGCGGGAGGGGAGGAGCCGCGGGAGAGGAAGCTGCAGGCAGGTGGCAGGAGCCAGAGGCTCCGGGATGGTGAGGGCTGAAGGGGCTTCCCTAGGAAGGAGTCCCTGCTCATGGTGGCAAACGTGCTGAGAGATGAGGCCACCTGGCGGTCACTGAGGACTCTGACGAGAGCTATTTCAGTAGCAGGGCATGGACACAAAGGTCGGGCTCAGGCCGGGTGCAGTGGCTCACGCCTATAATCCCAGCACTTGGGAGGCCAAGGCGGGTGGATTGCCTGAGCTCATAGGTTCAAGACCAGCCTGAGCCAGAGTGAGACCTTGCCTCTAAAAATAGGCAGGCATTGTGGTGGGCACCTGTAATCCCAGTACTTGGAAGGCTGAGGCAAGAGATTTGCTTGAGCCCAAGAGTTCGAGATTGCTATGAGCTATGATGCCATGGCACTCCACCAAGGGTGGCAAAATGAGACTCTGTCTCAAAAAAAAAAAAAAAAAGTCAAGTTCAAGAGGAACATAGAACTGACACGACTCTTCCACCCTTGCCTTTAGGCTTTGTCATAAGAGCACTTGCTACATATTAGCCGCAGACCGACACTTCCAGCCCTGAGCAGCCACACACACAGGGAGCCAGACAGTCCCGCCACCTCAGCTGCTGTACGGACAGGCTCAGTGCGCTCCTCATGTATTTATGGTGATGCTGCTATAAACAAATCTACCACATAAAAGTATAGCACATACAATTATGTACAGTACACAATACCAGGTCATGATGATAAATGGCTATAAAACTCGTTTTGTACATGCCATACTTTTAGTCATTACTTTAGAGTGTACTCCTTCTATTTAATAATAAAAAAAAGTTATATGCAAAACAGTGTCAGGCAGGGCCTTCTGGTGGTACCCAGAGGCATTGTTACCAGAGGAGATGACAGCTGGGGGTGTGTGACTGCTCCTGAAGACCTTCTGGTAGAACAAGATGTGGAGATTCTTTTTAAAAAAATGGCTAAAAGTTGGCTGGGCAAGGTGGTTCGCACCTGTAATCCTAGCACTTTGGGAGGCCAAAGCAGGAGGACGCCTTGAAGTCAGGAGTTTGAGATCAGCCTGATTAACATCGAGACTCTGTCTCTACAAAAAGTAGAAAAATTAGCCAGGGGTGGTGGCACATGCCTATGGCGTCAGCTAGTCTGGAGGCTGAGGCAGGATCACTGAGGCCAGCTGTGAACTATGATGATGCCACTACACTCCAGCAGGGGTGACAGAGGGAGGCCCCATATAAAAAAAAAAAAAAAAAAAAAAAAAAAAACCAACCAAACCCTCAAACATATAGGGAAAAGTTTATAGAATAATGATGAAAAGAAAGGAGTATTTTTGTACAACTGCCCAATTTGTGCTTTAAACTATGTTACTACAAGAGTCAAAAAGTCAAAAAAAATGAAAAAGTATACAAGGCACAAAAGTTAGTGTAAGTTAAAGTTAATTTATTATTTACTTTATAAATTGAGTGGAGCCCTAGTGTGCTGTGTCTGCAGCAGTGCACAGTATGTCCCAGGCTTTTATTGTCACTCACCACACACTCACCCAGAGCAGCTGCTAATCCCACACGCTCCATTCACGGTAAGTGCCTTATACAAGTGTATATTTTTATCTTTGATACTACAATTTTACTGGACCTTTTCTGTCTAGTCACATTTAGATACACAAATATCACTTACCATAGTGTTGCAGCTGCTTACAGTATTTGGCAGAATGACCTGCTGTCCAGGTCTGTCGCCAGGAGCAGCAGGCCAGACCACACAGCACAGGTGTGCGGCAGGAGGGACCCTCGAGGTCTGTGTCGCACACTCTGTTTGGGCAATGCGGAGATTGCCTAAGGACACATTTCCTAGAACGTATCCCCACGGTGAAGTGACGCGCAGCTGTGTATTTACACATATACACATCATACAAACTTTAGAACTCTTTGGGGTAGACAGTATTAGGCTTACTTCACAAATTAGGAAAACATCCCAGGCTTTGGTAAATTAAGAAACTTCAAGGCATACAGCTGGGAAGTAGTGAAGCCAGGGTTAGAACAAAGGTCATGTTTAATGCAAAGGGTGCTCTTACTTATTTTGAGACTAAGTTTTATGTTACCGAACTTAGCAATAGTGAGCTACCCAGACACTCTGCAGGAGTCAGCTTCCTGAAACCCTGCACACCATAGGAACCCCAGAAGGCGGGCAAAGCAGAGGCATGCGCCTCCATCCAGCTCAGCGGGGACTCGAGCGGGGACTCGGCAGGCCCTTGTGCCTTCCTCCCCTCACTCAAACACACAAGCCACTGCCAGTGCTGCTGGCTGGCCTCTTCAGTCTCACAGACACCATCTCCCTGCTGGGCCCAGGGGCGGAATACACCCTCTCCAAGGTTTTGTCACCCACTGCTACACAAATGCAACTGTTACACTTTATCATTATGGTTACTTTCCCCCCAGGCCTCATTTTTGATCATTTCAATAAACCTTCCACAAAGTTATCACCGGGGTAGAATCTGCTGCCATGAAACAGTGAGAAGTCAGACAGGAGTTACTGAGTTTGCGGGGCTCGGAACATTTGCTTAGTCCAAGCTCAAGGCACAGAACATTGGTCCACAGAGTGCAACAGTTTCCAAATGGCCCGAGTCAGCAAATGCATAATTTCCTGGCACCTCAGACTGATGCCTCCCCATCTCACACTCCACTACCGCCTGGCTATTAGATGATCAACTGACTGTATATGGAATTACTCTAGGAACTAAGTCAATTACCACGAGAACCCATTGTAGTACACGGAGTAAGAGCCCAGGGTTTGAGTTAAGGGTTCACTTAGTTTGACTCTTGTTCTTCCTGATAATCCTGGGCAGGCAGCTAAATCTGGTGAGTTCCAGCTTTGAAGTGTGTTGGACATAAAGGTGCTCAACACACACACTGAAAGAAGAAAGGAAGACATGGCTCATGTGGCTCAGTGTGTGACCACTAGCACGCGTGTCTGACAGCCAGCACCGTAACGAATGGGCAGGAGCAAAGCGGGCGCACACACACTAAAGCCCTCTCCCTGCCTGCCACACGGTCAGTGCAGAATACACACAAATGCTACTCCTAACCCTATTGTTCTAATCGATTCTGCAAAACTTCCTTTCAAATGTAATCATCACTTTGTCAAATAAAAAGAGTTCAGACACTAACACAGCTTTGCCAGAGAGTCAGAGCCACAATCTGTCTTTACAACAACTCTTCCCCTCTCTACCATGAAATGCTTCTAAATTTTACCTCCACTACAAAGTACAGAAACTTCCCGGTACTTTGCTGAATCAAAGGGAAGAGACGGACCTGGAGAGGTCATGCAGCTCATCTGCTGGCCTTCAGGCTAAACTGTCTTAAGCATCTGAGAGAAATGATGACTTCTCCCTTTCAAAGACTTCCCGAGATGAAACCCGAGTAACGTGTCGCAGCAGTCCACTTAAACAGGCCTGTAAGAAAGTTCTTGTTTTATATTTAACCTTAACCTCTCATGAGACATTCAGAATCCTTTTTCTCCTATTCTGTTCTCCACAGAAGTTGAGAATACCCCCTTCTGTGTCCAGAAGACACAGGAAGACAGATGACTTGGTGAAAGCAAAGAGAGGTGTGTGCCCTGGAAGTTCTTGGCAAATCTAACCCAGAGGCGGCGGCACCTACTGCCACCACCACTATCCGATGCTGGGGGTCGGACGTGGGGTGCCGAGGAGACACGAGCACATGCATACAGAGATGTAGTACCACAGCAGGAAGGGACACCACTCGCCAAATGCCTAGTATGAGCCATGCATTATGTGAAGAATCCTACATGATTGTCTTTCACCCTTAAAACAAATGTGAAATACTATTATGTGTATTTTTGTGAACTCAGGTTGAAAAAATACTTAACCAGTTAAGAAGACAGAAACTCTCACTCTTATTCTCTTGTTTGTAAGATGATCTCAGTGGGAATTTAGGAGGCTCAGATAACACCTTTTTCATTCAATATTTGGTCAGCAGATATTTATGGAGTTCCTACTGTGTACTGAGCCTTGGGAATGTAGCAGTGAACAAGATTTAGTCTTTGCACGAACCACACTAGTCTAGTAAGTGAGTCAAACAAGAGGTAACAGGTGAATGGAGCGCGATGGTGCTGAGAAGCCCAGAGTTCTGGAGAACCCAGAGGTGGGGTACCTGCATCAGTTCGGGGGACCACTCAAAGGCTTCCTGGAAGAAGAAAAATCTAAATTGACAACTAGAAGAAAAGCCAGACAAAGATGCAAGAAAAAGCATTCTAAGTAGACAACACCACTCAGTCTGGCTCAGTAATAAGAAAGCAGCTAATCAGAGCCAGAGGGACAAAGTCACACTGCTCAGAATAGGAGCCCAGTCGTTCTGACTGCCACGTGTAGACTCTTCCACACACCATCTGCTTTCCACTACCATCTAATTTAACTGTCAGTCACCACATTCTCAGAATGAGATTTGTTTGTGTACTTTTTTAAAAAACCATGTAATTCAGGGAGACAAAGGGGAAGACTTGAAGTAAGATATCTCATAATCCGAGTCTAAAAGAAAGAGCCAGAAGCTTCTGGGTGCTGGGCACCGTCTACTCCGGTTATGTGGTGTACGCATATGTGCTCTATGCTCCGCTAGGTGTACATTATATCTCAGTAAAAGAAACAATCTAAAACAATAAAAACGAATTTGTATGTTAAGAGGGAAGAACCAACAGGCATTTGTTGCCTATTGAATGTGCATTTTTCACCTTTTCTCTTGTCACTGAAGCTTGTCCTATAAGACTGGGGTGAAATACTAGGTGATGGTGCATTAACCTCAAAGAACCCCATTTCACAGCCACTTCTGCAGATGAGGTAGAGACAGAAGCAAAACATGGAGTGAAGCTTCCAGTCAATTCCTAACAGACCGGTGACTCCCCCAGGAGACACAGCTTTCTGCTCTTCCTCCTTCCTATGTGAGCTCCACCTCGGTGGCTGGAATCGGAACAGCCGTTATGACTGAGATGAGCCTTGGGGTGGACACCAGGGTGAAGGAAGGTGACAGGGGATAGCAGAAGAAACCCGGATCCTGAATGATAACTACAAAAGTTGTCACAATAGCCCCAAGTTACTTACTGTATTTTTGCCATGTACAATGCACACATTTTTGGCCAAATTTTTAAGGGAAAAATAAGGATGTGCATTAGACATGGGCAGTACTAATTCTGTATCGTACAAGTGTTCTAAAATTCTTTTATTTATGCTTATGTGTTAAAAGTGTAATTCTAAAAGACCAATAACTATATCCACATACAAACTAATACCCTGGACTATGGTGATCACGCCCCATCCAAGTTACCCGCTCCCTGGCCAATCCTCCAGCCAATCATGCTGGAAGTTGCTGCCACTGGCATCTTGGAAGTGGGCACAACGGGGACAGCGACTGGATGGTCAGCATCAGGACCCCGGGGAAGGGAGGGCGGAGGTGACTGCACAGGGGCACCCCCTTCTCTCACGGAACTGGCCATGGTGGAGAAGCTAGAGGGAGCCCAGGCGTTAGGTCAGAATGGCCTGGCTGACCTGAGTGGCCAGCCTCCCCCAGTTGTCCCCTCCTGGCCCACCCGCAGACCCACATCCTCTCATTTCCTATTCCCACCACTGTCTATCAGTGGGAAGGTGGCCACAGCTGCTCCTCTGGAACTCCGGTGGGCTTATTTCCTAGGTAGCTGTGTGAAGGCCAGCCCTGCCTGCCCCAGCTCCTGACAGTAGACCCCGGCCCTTTCCTGGCAGTATTGTCCCTCCTGCAGCTGGCCCCCATTCCGAGTCTCACAGGGCACTTCACTGGGGTATCACCGGGGAGGGTCCTCCTCAGTGTGGTGTCCCAGGGGACACAGAATGGGGCCAGCTGTGGGAGAGACAAGGCAGCCTGGGAAGGACAGGGATCTACCCAGCCCTGGCCCTTTACACCAGCTTCCCAGGAAGCCCACTGGGGTCCTCAGAGGAGCGGCTGTGGCCACCTTCCCACCAATGGGCATGGGTGGGGATAGCAAATGAGAAGACGTAGGAATGAGGGGGGCTGGGTAGGGACAGTGGGGAAGGTTGATATGGGAATGGGGGCTGGAAGGGGACAGAAGGGGGGGTTGATATGGGGCTGGGGGGCTGGGTGGGGAGAGTAGGAGAGGTTGATGTGGGGATGAGAGGGAGCTGGGAGGGGACAGTGGGGGAGGCTGGTGCTCAGGCCGTCTGGACCACCCTCACCTGCCGCCTGGGCTTGCTCCCACCTTCTCCACAGCAGGTGGCTCTGCACCTTGAGCTTACCAGGAAAGGAGGTGGTGCAACTGCGTGGCGGCTTCTGACCACCTTTAAAAATTAAAACAAAAGATTATTTTCCTGAAACTTTGGGCCAAAATGGGGGTGCACTTTAAGCATGACATATATAACTAATTTTGTCAAAATAATTCTCATCCTTTCAAAACATATTTTCAATGTCATGTAGTAGAGCAACCTGACCGCCACCAGCTCAGGCAATGACAGCATTGCAGCCTTTGGGATAAAAAATGCAGTCAGCAAAGCTGGGAAAATAGTGAAAATCACATAGCTGAATGGTTGAAAGTTACACTATGAAGGAGAGATTTGCTTCTGGGAGAAGCTCAGAAAAGAACTTGTATAAATGCAGTTTACTCCTGAGAGGAGAAGACAATGCTGTTTAAGATTATACCAATTGCATATTTTGAAAAAAAAGATCAAATTATTTTCCTGTCTACTGAAATAAATGATGATTTACATAAAAAAAAGAAAAGAAAAGCAAACATCGAATTTGAATGAATGTATGGTTAATTCAGTCCTGAAGGACAGAGCAATGCATTTTGAAATCAGGGATGCTAAGTGCTCTTACATTTTCCTTATACAAAGATATCTAACCATGCTTTCTTATTTTAACAGAAAATAGCCCTACCAAAAAGTTGCTTTAAAGTTGTAGATGGTGCTACATAATTGAAAGAAAATGGTGAGTTTTTATTAGATTCCAAGAAAAAGACTAAGAGGAAAACAATGTCTTATTTAGGGTGGCACCTGTGGCTCAAAGGAGTAGGGTGCTGGCTCCATATGCCGGAGGTGGTGGGTTCAAACCCAGCCCCGGCCAAAAACTGCATAAAACCCCACAGTGTTTTATTTACAAGACTCTGCTCAGTTCACAGCACACTTCCATCTCCCTCGACACACCTGACTCACCCATGCAGGGAAGTCCCAGGGAGCAGGTTTCACAGGGTACCTACTGATGCTGATGGTGGCATACCTATGCAATGCCCTGTTTATTTATTTCCCTTATGTGCTCGTATTTTCATTTTTATGCAGGTTTTACCATCTTCTTTCAATCATTTTAGAAGTGATGTAGAATTAACAGTTAAGAATCAGACTATGGAGCCAAACAAACATACACCAGAGTCTAGGCTCCAGCATTTCCTCTGTGAGCTCAGAGTTAATTCAATTTTCTCATCTGTAAAATGCTTTAAAAGTACATTTTCCACAACATTGTCATAGGCTTAAATAAAATAATGTTTTACACACATATTTTAAGCTCTTATTCAAAGACAGCTGATGTTAGTAATATTAAGGCAGAAGTCCTTTCTAAATGAACTGTATTTTCCCTGGAGTGCTTATTCTGATGCCAGACATCTATTCAGGATTCATTCCTGCCTAAGAGAAGAGAGAGAAACTTATTTCTAGTGAGAGGAGCCTAACAATATCTAATGGTTTCTGTATTTGCACAGTATCAATTTCACAATTTTACTTAACTTTTAGGAGGGCAAATACTCACTTTATTAATTAAACATAAGGTTTCTTAAGGTTTACGGTGTGGCTTGTTCAGGATCACACAATAAATGTCAGAGCTGAGATTCAAATTTGGACGTGTCTTTTGACTCAAGCTTCAGTTTTATTTATTTATTTGTTTGTTTATTTATTTAATTGTTTGGGGTTCATTGAGGGTACAAAGGCTCAGGTTACACTGATTGTATTTGTTAGGTAAAGTCCCTCTTATAATTATGTCCCGCCCCCAAGAAGCTTCAGTATTTTTACTGTGAATTTTAGTTAATTTCAACAATGAATTAATTTCTCAGAAACACTAACATTAGAACTAAGATTTCTTACTAAGGAGCACAAGGAAACAGATTTACTGTTTATAACTTGATTTTTTGGCAGAGGATGATTTATCAAATATGATCGCTCACATATACCACCACTAGACATCGTGAGTAATTTTAATGAGAAGTCTTTGCATGAAGTATTAAAACTACCTGTTATAATTGGATAGAGCAGGTGGAAGTAATGGGAAAATGTCCTAAGGATGCCTATCACTGCAGACTGAGGTGGTGGGAAAGGGGTGGGGATTAGTTCCCAAGCAAGCCGGAGGCCGGGAAGGTGGCTGAGGATGAAACACGGACTGGGAAGTTCTCTCCGTGGGGAGAGAACAAGATTGGGTTAGTGTTCATTAAGCCTCTTTATTTCTATTTCTGATTCCCAAGCCTAACTACATTGGGTGCCAAGGCACGTAATCTTTTGGTATTGGATTTTTTGGCTCCTCCAATAACATTAGAAATTGTCCATCCACATTTTATGAGCCGGTTTAAAGTGTTTCTTTGGATCATTTGCCAATCTCGCATCTGTTTCTGCAGCCAGCCACCCTTCCACCTGTACACTGAGGTTTCTTTTCAAGGAAATTTCTGATAAATACATTTGATATTTGCATTTCAAAATTGTTTGTATTATTCTTTAAGAAAACATCAACTGCGATCTGGAATATTGATATATGTGAAATAAGTAAATCTGGAAGCAAGCCTTATGATTTGTTACGGAATCATCAGCATTTTCCTTAGACACAATGTTAGGCTAGCAAACGGTTTGCAGCGTTTCTGGGGAATCTGGAGGCATACTAACTTGTATTGATTTGCACATCTTATAATTATACAGATTCACTTCTTCAAATACACAGAATTAAAATAACTTAAACTACACTATCCATACCACTTTTAAAATTACTGATATAACGTAAAATTCTATCTCTTCATATTTAGTCAATAAATATTTACTGAGCACTTAGTAGGTTTCAACAGTGTGCTAAGGCACTGGAAGATGTGACTGAATTGATTTAAAAAAGAAAACAGACCTGATTAAAGAATCACTTCAATAAAATTGCAGACATGAAGGAAAATCACTCAGCATTATACGAGAATACCATCTAATGGGAAAACAATTACTCTGGCTGCAGCACAGAGAAAAGACAGGAAGGAGCTCAAGAAGGCAGGTGGGACAAGCAGCGGGCAGGCTGCACCCTCCCCCCGCCTGCCGGCACCGACCCCAACACCCTGTGGTGATGAGTTTGCAGAGCACCAGGACTTCTGAAACTCCTGAGCCTGGTGTTCAGGCCCATCTTCTCGACACCTTGTGCAGCCTTCTTCCTGGGCCTTCCAGAGTGTAGCCTCACTGGGGGACCGTGGTGACTGGCACACTCCACGGCCGTCAGTGCAGTCAGACCCCTGCACACACCGTCTGCGCCCTTCCCTTCCTTCTCATTTGTTTGGTGACACGGTCACCTGCTATTAATGATGGTTTAGCAGATACCTACTACTCAACAAGAACTCACTATCCGAGGTGCTTAAGAAATAGCCACAGACAGAAAAGGAAACAGATCTCTGCCCTCACAGAGCTAAGTTCTCCAAGTGCCAGTTTCAAATGCGTCGGCACACTCAGCTTCACTGAGAGGAGGATTTGCAGAGTTTGCTCAGCAAAAAAAAGTCCTCTGTGAAAAGTCCTTTGTGGGAGTGTCTCTCATAGGTACTCGACCATCCTTAAATTTTATTTTATTTTTTGCCATTTTAATTCATAACTTCAAATTCTTCAAACACAAAACTTCCAATTTCCCTTTGGAATATTTCTGAACAATTTGGAACACAGTAATGTAACATAGTAGTAAGTACTCAGTAGTGTTTGCTAACCAAAAGACATGACAGAATTGTAATAATTTATTTTGGGGAGAAACAAAGATTAACCCCTCTCTGGTATGCACCATAGAAAGTGCTTTCTATGTATTACCTCATTTTTACAGTACTTGACTACTCTATAATAACTAGATCTCAACCTTGGTTGCTTATCAAAATTATCTGTAGAGTTAAAAAATGTATAGACAGGGGCTACACCAAGATCCAGATTAAGAAGTAATATGCTGGTGATGTGGTTTGCTTGGGCTCTCTCCTCTCCTCTCCTCTTTCCTCTCTTCCCCTCCCCTCCCCTCCCTTCCTCTCCCCTCTTTTTCCTTTCCTTTCCCCTTCCCTTCCCTTCCCTTCCCTTCCCTTCCCTTCCCTTCCCTCCCCTCCCCTCTCCTCTCCTCCCCTCTTTTCTTTTCTTTTCTTTTCTTTTCTTTTCTTTTCTTTTCTTTTCTTTTCTTTTCTTTTCTTTTCTTTTCTGCACAGGTGACTCTTCCATGTAGTTTGAGTTGAACGGCATGAATTTTCAGATTGGACTTCAATGGTACCAGATTTCTTACTGTGTTTCCAACAAAACAAATGCGCATGTACCCTTGCAATATGCTCCATAGCATATATGACTTAATAAAAGAAAAAAACAACAACAAATGCACACTTAGATATTATCAATTCCACTGAAAAACACACATAGATCAGGTGTTAGGGGAGACGAAGGTGAGGACAAAAGGATCCCTGCCACTGAGGGCTCTTCACAAAAAGGAGACAGATTCTCACTGGAGCAGGTGCTCCTAGAGGATCGAGGTAAGTACAGGGCACTGTGAAAACACAGGTGACTTAGTGTTTATTAGGATGTGGAAAGGCCTTGCTAAAGTGATGGCTTCTAGTAGAAGAAATGATCTTGTATTAGTCCTCTAATCCACCCTTGTAAAAATGACTTGCTAGCATTAGCAGTACTGCTGTACTTACAAGCCCCCCTTTGAGAAATCCCTTCGTTTTTCAAATTGCTACACATGGTTTTGTCCAGCCCTCAGTAACCAAAGTTTCCTTGACCATAAATTTTAAAGAGTTCCAGGGGCAATCATCAGCCTAGAGAAGCACAAATCAGACTCCCCTGGAGCTGTATTGACATATGTTACTACTGTTGTTCCAAAATTTCCAAATTCTGAATCTCAGACATTTAGCTTCGAGAGTTTTAGGTAAAGGATTACAGAGCTTTAACAATGGCATTTATGACGTGTGAGGCACCAAAGTGCTTTCCATATATGAAACTTACATTATTTCATGACAATTCTATGAGGCAGTCGCTTTTATTGCTATCCCCATTTTACAGATGGAAGCCTAGAGCACAGGTTAAAGAATTTGCCCCCGGTCACGGTTTCATTAACCAAGTTTTGATTTGGTCTGAACTGAAACATTATTTTATTTTTACCACTTTGGGCAAAAGGGACATATGGTTTTTTTCCTCCTGTATTTAAAATGTCTTACCAAGCTACATACCTACATGTATTTCTCACTTTCCAGATCTCTAAAATTCAGCAATATCTCAGATTACATCCAATACCTTTTATTAATCATTGAAATAGACTGGAATTGGATTATGTAGACTTAGAAACAACATGATGTCACTTCTGTGTGGTGTGTGGCACAGCGATCCTAAGTGGTGGATTAAGGGATGTGTGGAGGTTTAGGACCAAGTCTCCACTTTCCCAGCTGCATGTCTATACGTGGGAACGCTGATGTATTAGTCTACTCACGCTTTTGTTTAAAAGCATCAAGGTAAGGAACAACCATTAAAAAAGTAAAAACAATTATTCTATTTAAACTTTTAGTATGCTTCAAGTGAGGCTGGTGGTATTTCATATAGAAAATGACGGGCCACAAGGTGATCTGAAGCAATCTACCACACGGTCATGATGAGAATGCCCAGGGCCAGCCCACCTGAGTTGCCGTTACTTAATGAGCACCAACAAAATGCCTCGCAATGAAAGGTGATTAAAGCAACACACAGCCAGACGTTTAGTCCTGAGTGCTTTGTACTGGGCTCCGTCCTAAACTGTGTCAACACAGCCAAACACTTCTGGGCACTCGGTGCCAGGCTCTGTCCTAAACTATTTAAGAATGTTCTTTCTCAGTCCTTACACATATTCTAGGAGTTAGGTGCTATTATTATTCCCATTTTGCAGATGGGGAAATGGAGATCTAGTGGAAGATCACACAGCTGGCTGCTAAGAGGGAAGATCAGGGCTGTCTGATCCTCAGTAGGTGATGTTTCCACTCTATCTTATTTAATGTGTTTGTGGGACTGCTCATCTTACTACAATTTCTGGTAGGATGATTAACTATGTAAAAACACTAGGTACTCATAGTTCAGGAAACTAACAAAAAGAGAATGCCGAAAATGAAACTACCAATTTATTTGTAAATAAAATAGAAATTAACTATAATCATATATTTTGTAATTACTAAAAAAAATTAGGTAGAATAATAGTACCAATCATAAAAAGACTTATTAATATGCAAAATATTTCTATAGCACTTAATTTATGTAACTGTTGTAATTCTATGGACACCAGAAATTCAACATGTGCCAAATGAACTTACCTTTTCATAAATCTTATTACTCATTTTAACTAATGACATCACAATCTACTCAATAGGTTAAGTGAGAAGCTTGATTCATCGTCGATTGTTGTTTGTTTGAACTCTCCAGAAACTACTTATTCTTTTTAAAGAGCTCTTATATATATTTACACTATTGAGTGCTCCTTGTACTGGTGAGTTCACATATTATACAAATACAGGGCCACAGGTTCCAAACATTTTAAGACTCTTCATGTACACTTATAAATTATATTCCAAAAGGAACATATCCCTTCATGACAAGTAAAAAGGGAAAAATACAATCCACATCATGTCTAAATTATTTGTAAAGTTATCAGTCTAATAAATGAGGCTTAAATAAATTATGAGATATTCAGGCAGTGACACTGACATTCTCTACTAAAAATCAACCATCATCAACAAGTAACTTTATGCTTTGACCCGAAGTCTATGCTTCTAACACATTTTAGGAAAAAAATCTAAACTAAATGGGCCTTTAACAACTTTTTATTTCACAAATGAGGCATCAAAATGGCATGCATAATTTTATTCAGATTGTTTGTTTGTTGGGATTTTATTATATGGAGACTTCTCAGAAAACACTGTTAATAGTTTCTAGATGCAATAACTAAACTGTAACGACAGCATGCAGAGGGGTAGTGCAGCGGCGTGCTTAGACTGCCCGGGCCCACGTGCCGCTCCAGCAAGTGCTCTCCACGAACTCAGGGAAGCTGAGCTGTCTCTGTGCCTCCATTCCTTCATCTATGAAATGCCAAAATGATAGCAGTCCGTAAACTGCTTAGAACAGTATGTGGTGCCCACTACATGCTTCTATAGCAAATTTATTAAACTACCGCTAGTACATTACGCCTGCTATCTCATTTAATCATAATATTACAAGCCAAATATTCTTGTCATCATTTTACAGATGAGAAAAACTCAAGTAACCAGGTCAAAATCATACAGCCAAGGAAGTAAGGGGGCTGGGATTCAAGTCCGGGTCTGTGTGGATTTACACCCATTTTTTTTCTTTACTAAATCACACCACTTAATTTTCAGAGTCAGAAATTATATAGATGTTACATTGTTCTCTTTCACCAAAAAGAGACTAACTGTATATGCAGGATCTGTAAGGATAATTCTCCCAAAAGTCAATAAAAATACATTTTAAGAATGTATGACGCCTGGGGAGACTTACTGAAAAGGTCTTTATCTTACAGGCCTTAAAGCTCTAAGTGAAGATTTCAAACTGGGGTTTTGACCACCAACATACCCACTTGTTAGAAACCCTGCCACACAGCCCTTGTTTCAGGAGCGGGCCCTCCCCTGGCCCGGCCGCTGCGCACGGCATCTGTCACTGCTATGAGAGCCTCATCACGAGCACCGCCGCCGTCTTCTCAGCGCTATTAAGCAGATGGCAGAGCTAAATCCAAATGATGTAGTACATCTCCCTGGTGGACTCTGTTTTCATTTACTACCATTATTCTACAATTCCTCAGTGATAAATCTCACGTATTTTCAAGAACATGAGCGAATGAACTGACAGTGGCCACTGATTTATCCCCCCTGGCACGTCCACGCCTTGCTACCCCATCCATGCACTTGTGGAGATCACACAAGGGGATTCCACGTGCTGGGTGCAGGTGTTCTGGTCTTCTCTACATTTATAGGAACATATTTGATTTACTAGTTGCTTTCAACTTAAACAGAAGACCATAAGCTTGATCTTCAAAAGAACTAGGTATGAGGACTAACTTATTAATTAGCTGTGTGATTCTGGTCAAGTTCCAATTCTCTGAGCACCAGTTTCCTTATTTGTAAAAGTAAGGACTGACAATCTAATACAAATTCTTGACAATTAAATAAAATGACAGGCACAAAAGCACCCGACATGGCAGCTAATACTTGGTAAGTACTCAACATATGTTTGATTCCTTCCAAGTCTGTTAAATTAATGAGTCTAGAAAAAAAAAAAAAAATCCTTTTCTTTTTATGAGTTTAACTCTAAGGAATTTCCTAAAGTTTCAAAACTTTTTAGATTGTTTTCAATACAATTGAGGTATTCAGTTTAGTAGGACACTGTAACTCAGCGAGAAACCTAACACTATTTCAGATTCTCTCGATGGAACCCTTAATTTAAGCAATGTCTGCACTACAGCTGGTCTATTAACTGGTGACCCCCAGCCAAGCACAGCTTCTGCCAAACCTCCACACACCACGCTACGGCTTCTGCCACCCATGTCTACGCCTATCCTACTAGGGACTCAATATTTCTCTCTACAGTAACAGACTTTCTTTTAATTTAAATAAATTTGTCATAATTGGATTACAGCAATATTCATAAAATCGTGTGCTTGATATGCTGATCACACTTTCCCAGTAGTTTTGTACAATCAAATCAGCAACAATTTTTAAAAAGGCTGCCTGTGCATCGTCTGAGATCACATTATGAGAAGTCAGTGATATGTGTACTGCTTTTGGAAAAAAACTAGTATAACGAAAAGAAAATGGACTTTGCAATCAATAATGCCCCAAGTGTGTGACTCAGGCTACTTAATTTAACCTCTCTGTGAGTCTCAGTTTTCTAAAGAATCATATGAGGATGATAACATTTACCTTGTAAGGTAAAAATTAAGATCAGAGGAGATTTGAACTTTAAGAGCACACATACACCATTCTCACTGTAACTGACACGCTAGTGGATGGTCAATCCTCGATAATTATTATTAATAACAACACTTGTACACGTTAACAGTTTGGTCTTGGGTTGTTTTTTCCCTTTCCTGTGTCAGAAGTGATAAAAATTCTTTGCTTGGACAAATTTAAGTCAGGTCCCTAAACCTTCTCCTAGAACCCTCAGTGTACTTTCTTACAGTTTTAACAAAGAGCTTTGCTACCCCAGTCAGTGTAGCAGGAGCCCAGGAGATCTGATCAGGGTCCTCATCTTTCACCTCCCCAGGGGACGTCTGAGCACCCGTTCTCAGCACGAATCCTGTCAGGTGGTTACCCCGGGTGGGGGGGGGGGGGGGGGGGGGGGGGGGGGGGGGGGGGGGGGGG
>CAUYPK010100462.1:0-23727 GCA_963574355.1 Loris lydekkerianus | reverse complement strand
AAAAGGGCACCAGGAAAAATCCCGCAGGTGGGGGTGCTGTTTAATAATAACCCCCCCCCCCCCCCCCAGAGAACCCGGTGAGGCACTGGGCAGCCACCACGCACAGGGACCTGCCGTTCTGCTTCTTATCTGGACTATTTTTATCAACAAATCCCATGTTTTGGAGAAGGAATCGACCCTTCCCCAAGCCTATACAAAGGCTTTAGACCTGTTGTCTCCTGCTTGCCTTTGCCACCAGCATCCCACACTTGGAGAAAGCCCCATTGACATTTGGGGGGAGGAGGAGGAAACAGTGGGTGGGTAGGTGGCAAGACCCTCTTTCTACTGCTGTGACCTGTGGGCAAGCCCTGGTCTTGCTGAGGGGGGGGTTGTCTCGCAGAGCTCAGAGTGGGGCCTCTGGAGTGGGTGTGATTAGCATGTATCCCCTGGCTCCTGATTCTGAATGCAGGCAAGGGGAGTTGAGGAGGGAGCTGAAAGGCAGGAAATGTGAGCCCCCCGCAGTGACTTGGGGGAGATGTCAGCCGAGATGACACCCGTCGGGCATGCCCCTCTCAGAGCTGGCGGGTACGGAGCTTGGAAGGCCTTCCCAACATCGCCTCATTCTCCGAGAACAGGGTGGGCATATTTTTTGTTTTTTTCGTGGAATAAAACACAGCATGATCTGAAGGCGGGGCACATAGATCGTTCAGAGAGCCAAGTCTGATCTTATTGCTGGAAGGCCTGGTTAATCACAATGCTGGGGCAGCACCTGTGGCTCAGTGGGTAGGGCGCCGGCCCCATATACCGATGGTGGCGGGTTCGAACCTGGCCCTGGCCAAACTGCAACAAAAAAATAGCCAGGCATTGTGGTGAGTGCCTGTAGTCCCAGCTACTCGGGAGGCTGAGGCAAGAGAATTGCCTAAGCCCAAGAGTTGGAGGTTGCTGTGAGCTGTGACGCCACGGCACTCTACCAAGGGCAATAAAATGAGACTCTGTCCCTAAAAAAAAAAAACAAAAACAAACAAACATAAAAATCACAATGCTGGCCATTTTGTAAGCTAAGGAGTCAAGTGAGACGGTGAAGGCCAACATGTCCCATGAATTGTAAGGAAAGCTTCTCCTGCAAAAGGTCACTATTCCTATCAAAACAAGGTAGTATTAATAATAACATATGTTAAATACCGTATATACTCGAGTATATATGGTATGTTAATAATATAAGCAGCTGATATTTAACAGATAGTTCGTTAAATAAATACTTTAATGACACTTCCGTAAGTATCTACATTATGTGTAGCAGTAACTATGTCAAGGGTGTCAGATACTTTTCTAAAAACTAGCAATAAACAAGACCCTTGCCGTCCAGCAGACAACTTTCTCCTAGGAGAGATAGACAAAAGAACATCATAGGAAAATAATGAAGAGGATTTTAGACATTCATGATTATTGTAAAGAAAATAACAGAAACTGGAATGAAGAGTTACTGGGGTGGGACACCTGTTGTGTCGGATTGCTGGTTCCCCTTTGAGCAGGTGACTTGTGCTGGGGGAGGAGGTGAAGGAGCCAGGCTTGGGGGTGGTGTGCTGGAGGCTCCTGTCAGAGGAGAGAGCAGGAGTGGGGGCCCTGTGGCAGAAGCAGGTTTGGAGACGCAGAGTCCTGGCCGGGATGGTGGGAGCAGGGCCCCCACTGGGACCTGGGCACCAGATGACTTTATGGAGTTGTCGGCAGGTGTGGCCTTGTGGGTCACTTTCAGGACTGAATTTCCAGTGGAAAACCGCGGGAGAAGCCACATGATCCAATGTGTATTTTAACAAGCCCTTTTGGCAGGAGTGGAAATAGATCTGTTAGAGGGACAGGGCCAGCGTTATCTCAGCTGACGGTCATAAGCCTACCGAGGAATGGCATGTCTTAACTGGGATTCTAAGGTGTTTTAGGGATCCTGGGTGGCAAAGCTATGCTGCCAGGCAGCAGTGGAGCCAGTTTGGGCCAGGTGGCTGGGATTCCGGAGCCTGCCTTGGTAAGCAAGCGGGCAGCTCGTTTCTCCCGCCAACAGCTGTCCTGGGCCAGGGCCAGTTCAGCGGGTAACTGCTCACCAACGCCCGCAGGGAGCTAGGAGGAGAAGTGGCGGAGTCCTGTGTGGGCGGCTGGGCTTGGCGGTGGCAGAAGAGAGGCAGCTGTTATTCACATCACTGTCCCCATGGTCAGGCCCGTTTTGCTGCACTCCAGCCTCCCACGGGTTTTCCCAGCTCTGGTACAGGGTCACCAGTCCCACCACAGGGTGTCCCAGCAGTTGTCTTTATGTTTGTACCCAGAACACTCCACTGAGGCCTGTGGTCTCAGAATGACTTCCCCTGGAGGGACTTGGAGCCAGGGAGGGGCGGGGCTGGGGGCTGCTCAGAAGGCAGGGACAGAGCAGCCAAGGTGTGACGCACACGGCTCCCTTCTGTGGGCCCTGCCACATGGGTTTTCTGTTTTGCTGTAGCAAATCCAGATGTTTTTCAGATAGTCTGAGTGTATCTGGCCTGCACATAGGTTGCTTCTCATTTTTCATCCAATCTGACAAATATCCGTAATGGCTTCCCTCTGTGAGTCCCAGGATCTGTAACGGCTTCCCTCTGTGAGTCCCAGGACACCTGCGGGCGGGCGGGAGGGGTAATGAGAACAAACTCTCCCGGGGGGCTCCCTGGTTCTCCTGTGCTGCCCCCCAGCCGCTCCCAGCCAGCAGGATTTGTTGTCCTCAAATGTCTTTGGATGACCTCAAAGACATCCAAGCAGCCTTTTCTTAGAAACAGGAAACTGTCTTCAGCCAAGTACAAATGAAGTGTAGCCCCCACAAACCTGGGGATCGCTCCAAACTGCGAGGCCTGGAGGCGGACAGGGAGGGTCCGATGGCCGGCGGGGCCACAGGGCTCGCTTTCTCCTGAATGGGACCAATGGCAGCTGTGGGCTCGGCCGGTCCTCATGGCACTCCGGCCCGTGTAGAAGTGCTGCTGGTAATGTTCACTGGAATACTTTCAGCCCAATTTTTTTCAATCCTGAAAATATATAGAGGCAGTATTACTTGTTATTTTTTGTAATCTCATAACCTTTTCATTGCACAGACCACCTATGTGGGGCCTAGGAAGTTATTTGCACAGAGGAGAATAAAGTGAAGATCGTATTTCCTTCTAAACACGGCAGGGGCCTCACGGGGAGCACTGTGCCCGGTGGGTACTTGACATGTTTTATTTGCTGAGCTGCTTTGGAAGTCCAGAAACTATCTTTTGGAGGCTGAATCTCTCTCTGCTCCTTGAGAATTGGGACCCCACCTCCTGTTCACCACGGCATCCTTGCTTGATGCCTGGAATCCACTCAGTACCTACTCGGTAAACAGGTGTCAGTGGACAAATGAATGAATCAGTGAATACATCAGTGAACTGAGTTCTTGCTTTCTCAAGATCGTAACCAGTCAGTACTGAAGTGGGGAGTGTTACTTGCCAGAGATTGGATGAAGGGAATAGATGCGGAGAGAGGGAGGGTGGGGTGGTGGAAAATAGCTTTCTTCCTGAATGACGGGAGGAGTGAGAAGGAGTGTTAGACTTGAAATCAGAAGGGCCAGTATTAGATCCTGGCTCTGGGACTGGATAGCTGTGTGACTTCAGACAAATTATTCGACCTCTCTGGGCCTCAGATTCTTCATCTCGCAAGCAAGACTTTTCATGCCTACAGATAACATTATAATAATGTTGGGATTAAATGGGACAGGGGTGGAAGAGAGCAGAGTGCCCAGCACACGGTGCCTCCACACACTGGTCAGCTGGCCTTGCAGCAGGCTGGGCCTGGGCTCAACCTTGTTTACGTGTGCTGCGTCCCAACAACCAGTGCTCTCCTCACCTCTTGGTGCTCCTGCCTAGAGGCCACACAGCCAGGAGGACAGTCCTGCCTCAGCTGTGTGCACAGCCTTGTCTCTCACTTGTCAAAATTACCAAGGCCTGAGTCAGAGAGCTCATCCTAACAACTTGAGAATGCAAGGACTTGGGAGCTGTGAGGTACCAACCACAGATGGGACATTTTTATGTGCTTTTACCTAAAATTGGGCCCAGGTACGAGCGCGAATGTTGCTCAGGGCCCACCCTGCCTTTGTGGGCAATAGGCTGAGGGGAGAGCTGCACCTCGGCTGGCCTGCCCTCCCTCCTGCGGGCACTGCCTTGCTCCCCCCCACCTCCACAGGGCACCACGGAGACAGCTCCCCTGAAGGCAGCTCCGCCCCTGCCGTGGCCCTTGGGCTTTCCGATGCCGCGCCCACCAGCTGAGGGAGTGGTTTCTGTGGTGAGGTCTGCCTCAGCTCATTTTCCATTAGGGTCACCAGGCAACCACCCAAAGTGACAACTCCTGACGCAAACTCTGCTTCACCCGTGACAAGCTCTGTGTCCCATTACCCAAGCCTGGGCAGACTCTAGGGCTGGCCGTGCCAAGGGCGTCTTGCTGGATAGGATGGGGGAGGGGATTCCAGCCACTCTCTGGGGCAGCGAGCACTGTGGGGCAGGGTCTGGGCCCAGGTGGTGACAGTACATTGTGCTGGGGTAGTGCACTAGCAAGGTCTAAAGTCACACACTGATCCCATGTTAAGCTGTCACCTTTGTCCCATGCCAACTGATGTCACCCAGGGAATGAACTACTGTGTTACTTAAACATTTAATACCAGCTTCTTAGTTTTATATGCAGATTTATTTCCGTGTTTGAAGTTTAGCCTCCACGTAGCTGTTGGAGGTAGGTATGATAAGTTCACTGTCTTCCCATTTTAGAGATGAGAAAATTGAGGCTGGAGAGCAATTGACTAGCCAACGTGGTATCAGTGAGTAGTTAACTGATGGAGACCAACCTCAGGTCTTCCTCCCCCATCCAACTGTGGCATTAATCTAGCCGCCTTCCTCAAAGACCCTGTTCTCTCTTGAAATACCAGGTAATTGGTCCAGACACTTAGTTATTCATTCATTTCAGATATCTGCGGAGTCCTGTAGCATGCCACGCTGTGATGGAGCAGTGAGTGAAACATGCACCCCCGTACACCCCGTGGCGCCTGAGTCCTGAGGGGAGATAGACTGGTCAGTGCATGAGATATTTCAGGTGGTGATAAGGATGCTGGGGAAAGTGCCTTGAGCTGGAGGTCAGGGAGAGCCGAGGATGTGTTCTGTGGGTCTGAAGGGGGCCTCAGCTGTGTGCAGGGTGCCTAGAGCAAGCTTTGCAGTAGGCTGGCGTTTGATCCGAGTCCAGAATAAGTGAGGAAGTGGCCCATGGCTGTTCCTGGGCACGTGAGGTATGACGTAATGGAGTAGGATCCACACGCCACTCCACAGGGTAGGTGTCCTTACCCGCAAGACAGACGAGGAGCGTGAGGGAGTAGCCTTCCTCGACCACCCCCATGGTGGTAAGTAGCAGGAGCAGGTACAGACCACGCTGTCTTCAAGGCTCTGCTCATGATCACCCCCAGTTTCAGGCCGAGGTACCTAACAAGATGGGGAGATAATTTGGGAAAGGGGCCTCCTTACCAGCACCCCTCCCTCACAAACACGTGTGTCTGCTGGCGTCCTCCAGGCGATTTCTACAAGGCACGTACTGGCAGTGGCCTGTTTTAATTATTTGACTTTCTGGTCACTTTCCATTTACGTTTCATCTCAGGCTAAGGATCAGGGTCCAGGGATCTCAGTCGACGCAAGTTTGTCAGCTGGAGAGATCAGAATCATGATTGTAACATTTTCCCCAAATCTCCCTTATTCCAGGAACTATGCTAAGCACTTTGAACATAGTATCTCACTTTTCATAAAAATCCTATGATACACGTTTTCACCGAGTAGATTATGAGTGTGTAGTAGCTCAGCTGAGGTTACACAACTGTGATGTGTCTTATCGAAGATTCAACTCACCCCTTCCACTGTAAGCTGAGGTCTCGAGAAGTTGTCCTGAGGAATAGGCTGAGGAAGTTTAAGTGGCAGGAGCTGATGGAGAGTCAGCTCTCCGGGGAAAGTCCCGGGAGTTTTTGTGTGGGGTTTGTCAAGGTCACTCATGCATCTCATATACCTAAGGGGGATAAATTGGGATTGGGTCTAAGTGAAATCTTATGTCTCCAGAACTGAGATATAAGCTTATAAAAAGCAAATTAACTGATTCACTAAGAAAGTGAGGAAAGCTCTTAACATACACTTTTTTCTGATTATTAAAAATAGTATTCATTTAATAATTTATATTTAAATATTCGCTTTTTTTTAATTCACTTTTTCTGATTATTATTTATTGGCAAAAAACGAGAACATGAACACAATAAAAACATTTCTAATTCTACCACTGAAAGGCGATCACCACACCAGCCTGATACGTTAGCGTTCCGCCTTCTTTTCTAGCCCTTCTTGAAATATATAGTCTAGTAGAGACAGGTCTGTGTATTATGGAGCATGATCACATCTCCTGGGAGTGGAGTGCTCCCCACATGGACCTACACACACCCAGGAACCGCCCCGGCTCAGGCTCTCAGGACTTCCTTCTTCCTTGACGCCTCACCTGGAAGCTACACAGCAGTTTTAGGAAAAGCCAGGCCACCGGCGGGCTCTGCTGTTTCTGGAGGATTTCAGCTGACCTGGGGCTCTGGTCCAGCTCAGGGGCATCAGCTTCTGCTACTGAGCCATGTATATCCCCCGACAGGAGTCCCTCCCAGCCCTCCCGAGACTGCAAACATTTGCAAGAAGACAGTAAGATTCATGGCCGTCTGCTTCTCCCTGTCCTCCCCCAGATGAGCTGAAGCCAGATGACAGAGCAGCAGGCAGACCTGGGAGGATGGATGGCGAGCCAAGAAGAAACCGACAGTACCTGGGCCCAGCTTGGGCTTTGGCTTAATCGCAACCACATGGGCAGAATCAGGACTGCAGAGCAGAGCTGGGATTATAGTGGAGCTTCTTTTGGGGAGACTAATGGGGATGTGAGCTCTTACTGCATGAGAGGCTGTCCCGTTCCAGACAGCATCCTTTTAATAATAGTAATAATGGCAGTTAATGTTTATTGAGTGCCCGGCATGGTGTTAAATGTTCCATGGGCATGACCTCATTTGTTCCTGCAGCACACTGCTAAGTGGGCACTGTAGCTGTCTCCATATGGGAAATAAAGACGCAGAGATGACATAGTGTACGCAGTGTCCCCCAGCCAGAGCCGGGGCTGCAGTCTGACTGTGGATCCTGGACCTCCGGCTTGGGTCTCATTCATTCATTCACTGGCTCCCTCATTCATCCCCCATGTCAGTACAACTCATTCAAGCTGCTGGCATCGCTCACCTGGCTAACAGGTGGTGACAACTTCCTAAGTCTTGTCTTTCTCCAATAGACAGTTGCAACCTTGGTTGTGCCTTGGTACCACCTGAGGAAATGTTGTTAACTCTTATCATCTCCCTCTCCTACTTAAAACATTTTTCCAGATAAAGGCTCAGATCCTCAACGTGGCCTGCTTTACACGGCTCTGTGACATCTGACCCTCTTCCTCGCTGGCCTCACTTCTGCACTGGTCACCCTCACTCTCAGAGTGCTGCCATCGGCTCCTGTGACTGTGGAGTGCTGCGTGTGGCTTCCTGCCTCAAGGCTCCTCCGTCCTGGTCGACCCCTGTTCATTCTGTGGGTCTTCCTTAGCACTGCTGATTACACAGGTGGCCGTCCCTCCTCGTATCTAACCCTTCTTCTGCAGAGGGGTGGAGTCTCTTTGTTGACCCTGAGTCTGGGCTGGCTTTGTGACTCACATTGGTTGGCAGAAGGCAGTGGACAGGTGGTTATGCCAGTTCTCAGCCTGAGCCCCAGGAGGCCTTGCAGGCTTCTGCTCGTCCTCTCAGAAGCCCTCCATCACCACGTGACTGAGGCTGGGTTGGCCTTCTGGAGGACCCCACCTGAGGCCGTCCTGGACCAGCCAACTCCCGGCTGACCTGCATGCTGACCACGAAGTCATGAGGAAGCCCAGTTGAGATCATAGCCAGACCAGATTAACAGAGCCTGCCTCTCAGTTGACCCACAGATTTGCTCACAATTAATAATAAATGGTGGTGGTTTTCAGCCCTTAAGTTTGAGTTGATTGTTACACAGAAGAGATAGCAGATACCCTTAACTATCACTTTCTATTTCTCTTCCAGCCTCAGCCTGGTTCCTCCATTTATACCCTGCTTTATATCTTGTACTTGTCAATTGTGGCATTTAGAAGAATCCTATAAAGCTAAAAATTGGGCAATTGATGCTGTTTTCTCCCCCTGATTAAAGTTTAAGCTCCATCAGATCAGTGCCACGTTCCATCTGCTGCCTGCAGTATTCCTATCACTTAGCATGGTGTTTACACATAATAGTTCTAAATAAATATTTGTTATAGAATGAAAGCAAGGATTTCATTCTTCTAAATGTTGAATACCATGCAAAATTCTAAAGGTACAGAAAGAATAAGGCACGGTCCCTGCTTCTGAGCAGAGACATGAACGTGTAAACAGAATTCATAAACCAGGTCAGTCAGTGTAATTGGGGTTGTTTTCAGCATTGGTGGGAGCAGGATAGAGTAGTGGTTGGGTACATTCAAAGAAAATATTTTTCTGGAATGTTCTCAGGAGATGATGGTCCCACCCACATCTGAGGGTTGTGTTGCAACAAGCATTCGAATATCAAAAGAGGCACTTCTACCGGCAATATCATTTTTCAGAACGACGGATGAAGGTTGTCCAATTTTATTATGAGACAAAATGCAATTTCCTCTTGATTTGCATAGCAGTAACCTTTATGGAAAATTCAAAATTCAGAATTCAGATTCAAAATTTATGTATTTAAACTGTACAGAAACTAGGCCCTGTGTGTTTATAGGTAGATAAAATTGAGAGTTTGCCTCAGATAATTATCACTACTTCCCACACCCATGAGTATCTGGAGAGACATATGAAAGCTACTGGAATTGGGGGGGATGGTATTCCACTGCCCAGGAGCGTCCTACGCATTGCAGGACGTCTGAAATCCCTGGCCATGCCACAGTGTCCGTGGTGTCCCCTCTTCATATTGTGACAACTCAAAATTCTTTCAAAACTTGTAAAGCTTTTTTCCCCAGAGTGATGCCACATCTACACGGGACTGCTGATGCAAAGAAGAAAAAGTTACTTTGAGGAATTAATGTTTTATGCAACGGCATTATTTGAAGGGACTTATGCTATCTAATACAAGTGTCTTAATACTTCCAGATTACTTTGGCATGGTTGTCAAAGATGATTCAACGGACTTTCTTGAAGGGGAAGGAAAGAAGCTAACTACTCCCTTTCTATTTCTGGAAGCAAGTAACCTTAGCATCTCAGCTGCCCTGAAGGATGTAGTCAGGAAGTCCAGGGAGCCTGCATCGCCACAGTGCTGGGAACAAGCTGTGCAAACCTGTTCACGGTTCAGGGTCAACCGCAGCACAGAAATATCCTATATGTGCTCTGCAGAGAGCAAGTCTTCATTCATTCTTCCTGACAGAGGCAGTTCGGATTAGTGAGAAATCCTACTTTTTATGTATTTGTAATTATTTAGTTTATTTATTTTTCATTTTTTTATTTTCACATATACATGTGTCCATTAGGCTTCTACTTTTTGCCTTCACAAAATTAAAAAGGCTTAAAAGTTAACAATAATAACAATGTTTAAGATAGGGACCAGAAACAAAAACCTCACAAAGAATGAACGAAGACAAATACATTTAGAAAAGACATTAGACGATTGCTGCAATGAAGTAGTAAGCAGTAATAATAGTAGTAATGCAAAAAAAAAAAAGTAACATTCACATTGTCAAATAAAAGTATGTCTATGATAGAATGCTTTGATTCTGAGGTTCAGTATGGAGACATCAGTTAACTTCTTATTTTTTTTCCCAAAGTATCAAAGAATAGACAACTAATATTTATAAATAAAGATAAAAGATAATCTCAAAAAATAGATGATGCCAAATCTTATAGACAATAGAAAAAGAAGAAATTCTTCAAAATCATTCTACTTAACCTGGATAATTAAGCAATTTCCCCTTACATTTTCTAATTTTAATATCAGGTGTATATTTGTAATTGTTTAACAAATTATTTGACTAATGGTATATCATTAACAAGCAAACGTTTGAGCACCTACATTACGTGAAATCGCTGTGCTAGTTGTTTTGAGAGTACAGAGAATCCTAGCAAATGCTTTAGAACTTTAAGGAACTGAACATCTCAATTTGGAGATAAAATATGATTATGCAGAATTAATTGGCATTGTGCAAACTGTAGTTGCTTAATGGGTGGTACAAACAATAATGCTTTAGGAGGGTACAGAGGTCTTTGAGAGCCGAGTGATACTGGAAGGCTTCGCAGAGGCCGGAGCTGGGCCATCTGTAAGAATTTGAGTCACTGGGTGTTTCAGGTGGAAGCAACAGCTTGGGTAAAGTGAGGCAGTTGGTGGCATTAAGGATGGCGTCTTACACAGACTTTTAGTAGACACATGTGGTGATCACCGAAGGGTCATGTTATGTCAGAAGCAGTTTAAAGCCAGACTGAAGAATCTTTAAAACCAGGCTTAGATAGAGTTGGTCCTTCAAGGAAAGAGGGTTCATTGAACATTTTGATAAAGAAAGTAAAAGGACCAAAGTTTATTTAGATGTTGGGGGAAAATCTTTCTTCCCTCACCAACCCCCGGCTTCTATTTAACTATGGATAAACCTCTAGTTCAGAAATACTCTCAACCTCTCAGTCTCTTAACTCAAACCTCCCTGGGGAAGGAGGAATGATTTTTTCAGATTGAGAATTTGGGAGATAAACTTGGACATGATTCGGCCCTGGTCTTCCTCCTCTCCTGGGGTACCCTCTGCAGAGCAGAGCATATGTGTCCCCGCCACTTTGCACTCAAACTTTCATGGACACAGGTCCCCATGGAGAGGACTGTGTCCGGATGTGCTTATGATTGGGTGAGTAGGTCTGCTTAATTCAGATGAAGAATTTTCATGCTTACTGGCTGCAAACTTCAGCTGTATTCTCCAAAATAGATTTTATGTGTAATACAACTGACGTTTTGATCTTCACCTGTCTGACTCCTGTGATTCTCTCTTAATTAATTCCATCCTGGGTAAAAGAATTAGAGGTAAAGGAAAAGCTTCGCTGATCCAAAAGTCTGTAAAAAATCTAGCACAGAAAGCTTATGCTTGATTTTTTTTAGACTGGGAAATTAGGTTGGTAGTAAATAGTCAAAGTCCCAGGACAGTAAATAGAGAAGTTTCAGACTGCTTTAAATCAGCTTTGACAAACTCTGGCTCAGTAGGTAAATCAGGCCCATGGCCTGGTTTTTGTAATTGAAATTTTATTGGAACGAAACTGTGCCCTTTCATTGTCATGTAATCTATGGCTGCCTTACTTTTTAGACATAATCATCAGTCGTTTTAAAATTTAGGTATCTGAGGTCGATACGAGTCGACTCATAGCAAAAACAACCTGATGACCTTCAAATCCTCAAACTCCTTTCTGAATTCTGAGCGGTCAGTGAGAATCAGCTGCCATTTACCAAGGTTTAATTTTAGGTTGGGAGAACATAGTTATTAAATCAAAAGTTTGAGATAGATTATCGAGGAGAAGGAAAGGACTCGGTTATATTTCCATCAGCATATTGAACATTAAAAGGCAATTATATGCCAATGAATAACCATAACTTAATTTTCCTTATCAGTTTATTCTGTTTATATAGTTAATTCTTCTGTTGCTGGGTAAATAGGTAGCAGACTGTCATGCCCATGGAATCATCTCGTTTTGAACTATTAAATAAAAAGATTCCTGGAAATCCCTGCCCAGTCCAGTTGTACTGCCTGACCATTGTCTGAGCATTCTCAACTTCAAGTTCTGAAGCTGGTGCTTAGAGTTTCTACTCCTTGAAATATCAATAGTCTTTGCCTGAGGCTTCGAGATTGTCCTTTCAAAGACAAGAAAGCTGCCAGAGTTCAGGTAAGCATCAGAGGAAAGCAGAAAATATTTGTAGACAAATTTACATTAACCATAGACTGTATTGTTAATTTATTACAATCATCAATAATATCCAAATGAAAGAACATAGCATTCTCTATTGGGGGAAAATATATAACTATTTCATAAAGTTTAAATAATGTTTCTCCTGAGGATAAGAACATATCATGAGGAGTGAAGACATTAATAAATCTCTATGCACTTCTAATCCGTAAAATGTCCAATCTCTGAACATTTAATGGCATTTTATCTACATAACATTATCTTTTAATCTAACAACTTTTCCCATGTAGCTCTGGAAATATTACTGAGGTAATTAAGAAGTACAGTGCATAACAAATATATCTATTTATTTCTTCTATTTGTTTGTTTGTAAGACGAAAAAACTAATCTCTGGGATTTCCTGGAGCTTTCTGGGAAATCCTTGAAATGGTTTTAGAAATTCTATTTTTTTTTATTTTTCAAATTTGAGATATGATCTTAGGAATACCAATTCAAAGGAGTTTTCAAACTAGATTTAGCAATGCAGTTAAGATAAGCTAATGGGTGCCTGAAAAGCAATAGTGTGATGGTTAAATTTGTGTAAACACTTGGGTGGACCACCAGGCCCAGACACATGGTCAAACGTTATTCTGGGTGTTTCTATGAGGGCATCTTTGGACGAGATGAACACTTCAATCAGTGAACTTTGAGTAAACCAGTCTGCTGGCTAGTGCGAGGGTGGGCCTCAAATAGTCAGTGGTGGGCAGGGAAAGAACGAAGGCCAGCGGGCAGCCCCTGTCTGCCCCGTGTCCTCAGCACTCCAGCCTGAGCTGCAGACTTTGGACCTGCCAGCCTCGTAATCAAGTGAGCCAGTTCTTGAAAATAAATTTCTTTCTCTGTACACAAATCACATTGGTTCTATTTCTGTGAAGAACAGCAACTGATGCAAATAGCTTCACTGCCTGTTATTGGAGGTGATGACAAAATACTTAAATGAACACAGAAGAAGAGAATAGAATCATAGAAACTTGATTTCTTCTAGAAATTGGACTTTTTTCATATTCTAAGAAGTAACTACAGGGAAGAAATTAAAAAAAAAAAAAAAAAAAAAAAAAGCAGATCGAAGCACAGAAAATTATCCTAGCAGGATATGGAGTTTTTGCTGTCTGGGCTGACTGTGTATGTGGTAAAGAATCCCAGTTGCTGTCTTTGTTGAGGAAAAACTAAATATTTAAAGACCAATTCTGATTTTAACAGGAAAAGCCAAATTCTTATTTTGGTTGATATCATATTTGGTAATAAGGATTCCTTAGTGCTCTTAAAAAAATGATTTTATGAACGATTCCACCAAATCCACAAATTTTATCAAACGTTTAACATGTTTTATTGCTCTTATTAGATTAAATTTTGTAATTATTTTAAATGAGACCCATAAAATTTTATTTTCTGGAAACTTTTTACAACTTTATATATGCATTCAATTAAAAAAATACATTCAACTTGTACTTTTAGTAGCCTGGAAATGTCAGATACTTTCTTATTTAGCTTTAGAACAAACCCCTTTCATGTTTTACTCTAGAAGCAAAAGTACATTCCTTTACTTTGCTAATAACATCGTTATGTTTTTCTGCCACAGTCACTGCTAGTATGGCCTTAATCACCCCGAACTAACTGTGACTTGTAACTAAATGAATTTACTTTTGTAGGAAAAAACTGGGAGGTATATGATTGATAATTTTCTGATCAGTAAGTATTTTGGCAGAACTATGACATACATATTAATAATGCAATGTCCTGTCCCGACCACAATCCTACCATGGCAAAAAAAAAAAAAAAAAAAAGTATATTCATTAAAATGACTCAAAGGTATAGCCACACCAAAAATATAAAAATAAGAAACAGGGGTGGCACCTGTGGCTCAAGGAGTAGGGCACCGGCCCCTGATACAGGAGGTGGTGGGTTCAAACCAGGCCCTGGCCAAAAATTGCAGAAAAAACAAAAAACAAACAAAAAAACCCAAATACATATTATGATCTATATTGTTAAGTATTCTATGTCATAAGTATCCAAAGATTAGACATTAATTACTTTATTATCAGTCCATGTTAAAATTAACTAAGGCTCTTAGAAGTTATTTGTAAGTTGAAACATACTAAAATTTTGCTAAAATTATATCTCAATTTGGTTGAACACATAATTTTGCAGTTTTCACAGTCATGATTATATAGGAGTAATATTAACTATTTTGACCAGTAAGTCAGTAAAAATTTAGGAAGGTCAGAGTAACTATTCTTTTTATAAGAAAACAACTCCAATCTTATAAAAATAAAATGCATATCTATATTACACTCACCACTGATAAAATCAGTGCAACTATGTATGGCTATTTTTAAATAAAATGGCAAAACAGACCCATTCTATTTATCCAAGATTCATCTTGATTACGTAAACTTGGATGTTTAGATGTAAATGCTTCTGGGCTAGCTGCTTCTACCAAAGGGAATTTTTATCCTCTCAAAAATATAGTTAAGTCTGAGCACAGTAGGTCACTCTTGTAACCTACAATTTGGGGAGACTGAAGTGGGATAATTGCTTGAGGCCAAAAGTCTGAGACCAGCATGGACAACAGAGCAAGACCCTGTCTCTACAAAAAATAAAAAATTGAGTCAGGTGTCTCAATATTTGAGACACTGTGGTGGGAGGATGCTTGAGCCAAGGAGTGTGATGTTACAGTGAGCTATTATTATGCCACTGCACTGCATCTTGGGTGAAAGAACAAGACCCTGTCTCAAAAAAAAAAAAAAAAAAAAAAATATATATATATATATATAATATAGATTTAAAATATTAGAATTATGGTTTCTCAATTTTGTAGGAAAATATTCTGAATTCTGGGAAAATACTAGCACTTCTCTCTCTAAACTAATTAAAACATAGGACATAATTTAAATACTTTATGACTACATTTCTTATATACTCCAGAGGTAGGAAAATGTTTCACATTCACATACAGAGGGCTAACGGATATCCTCACTTACAGATACACAGAGAACCCAGGGCTTCAGTTCTACAATTTCAGACACGGGTCAAAGTAAACACAAAACACGAACCCTTTGCCAGACTAAATCTCAAAGATTTGTTCTCCTTTTCGAAAGACATACAATATTCATTTAAGCTCCTAAGTGACAAAAGGCGAACAAAGATAAATAAATGGCATTCTCTGCTTTTTCTTACCTTAAAGAGAAAAGATTCTTATTATTTGAGAGATCACTCAATGGTCAGATGATAAAACTAGATTCCCAAGTACGGTTTCCATCTACGAGGAGTAAGTTAGCCACATACAAATCATAACCAGAACCAAACCTGGCCGAGTAAAGAAACAAAAACAAAACACAAAATCAGGAGAAAAAGGCCAGAAAAAGAGTTAGGACAGGTTAAGTTGTAGGTGCCACTTGGGAATTACTCCAGGAACCAGAAGAGATATTGCTGGATGTGTTTTTGGGAACCACTGTTTATTTTTAAATTTTATTTATTTTATTTTTGGGGGGGTACCACTGTTTAAAAGGCTCTGGAAGATGAGTCTCTGTGGACATCTTGGGGGTGGGGTAGAGGGGTTCCAAAACCATCAAAGCATAATTTTTAAAGAGTTAAAAACAGTATTCTCATTCAAACATAAAAGAAGCACTTCTCATATATTAATTTGTTACTGAAGGTATCAGTAAGATGGCAACGCTTGCTCAAAGATGGCGATTTTGAGCAATTGGGCATTTTATTACTATTAGAAAAAAATAGCTGGGGTAGGTACCAAATTGGTTAATGTCCTACAGGGCAATAAAACTGTAATCTTTGGGATTATCTTCTCTACTAGACCAAAACATGCAAGTTAACCTGAAAGTTTATGATGTGTGGGCTCTAATAAAATTGCAAAAGGAAAGTCAAACGTAAACAAACTCCCCAAGAAAACTGAAGAATCCTTGGGTGGGCCCATTAAGTAGTGCTCCAGTATGATATTGAAAGAAAACACCACTGATCCTCCTTTGATTTTTTTTTCGTTCTTTGGATAATTTTTACCTTCCTTCTTTCTTTTTTTTTTTGAGACCGAGTCTTACTTTGTCACCCTTGGTAGAGCGCCGTGGCGTCATAGCTCACAGCAACCTCAAACTCTCGGGCTCAAGCAATTGTCTTGCTTCAGCCTCCTGAGTAGCTGGGGCTACAGGCGCCTGCCACAACACTGGTTATTTTTCTTTTTAGAGACAGGGTCGCTCTTGTTCAGTCTTGAACCTGTGACCTCAGGCAATCCACCCACCTTGGCCTCCTATGGATAATTTTTCTTAATATTTCATCACCCCTGTTCTGTTTTTATGACTCAAACCTGTTTGCTTGTTTGTTTCCCAAACTGTTCAGTTCTTGGATTTTCTGTGCATTCTTGATTGCTAAAGAATAAGTTATTTTAGGCATAAATATTTAAATTTCTCTTTTAGCCTTCAGGTTAACAATAATTTCTTTGATTTTTTTTTCTTTATTTATCCCAGAATAGTGGCATTTAAAACATAAGAACCCTCATTCCTTTTTATTTGTCTACTAAAACAACCCACCACTCTTTGGAGGGGAAAAATTGCAACTTGGGACTCCACAATCTGGGACCTTTTTCTAAATTTATGTAGTTACTAAGTTACACAGTTTACTCTGGAGTGACTCTTAACCTGTGGATAAAACACATACATTTAAAGCTATTTCTTCCCCATTTCCTTCTCTTGGCTCTAAAAGAGGTCCAAAATAACAAACAATGAACAAAATTATGGATACCTTACCTGGGATTAACTATTTCTGATTTAGAAATTTAAGCTAACATCTCACGTAGCAGTTCAGGCAGCGCAAATGTGGAGTAGTCACCTTTGAAGTTTAACGTTAAGACCTACTTCTTGTCTGAGAAATGCAGTTGAAGCAGCAAACAACTGTTTTTCATTATCCCTTTCTAGACATTGCCCCTGCCCTCTCTATCCTGCCACAGTGCTTAAAGGTGTGTACTATGGACACTCTCTTTTTCCTGTAATCAAATCTCTACCAGAATTAGTGCAGCTTACACAGGTTACCTAAGCTCCCCCTGCACCCCCTGCCATTTAGTTGGCATTTTGCTAAGGTCTGTGGGTGTTAAGGAAAACAACTCACCTGCAAACAAAGCTGCCTTAAACTACAGTGACTTGCAAAGGTCACAGTCCCTTATGGTTATTGCTAAGGTCTAGATCTGCCTTCACAAGCTGTACTGGTTAAAAGCCAACCACACCGCTATAGGAAACAGCCCCGTGGCATAAGGTCAAAGCCCCATAATACATCTAGTTGTTACAATCTATAGCTTAAAGCCTATAATCAAAGCCCCCTTAGTTTACAAGCGCTATTCCTAAAGGTTTCCAAGTGTTTGTTGGGATTCATGGGGAAAATAAATGGGACTCCATTTTTTTCCCTGCCTTACTTTACCACCAACCGAGAGCTAGCCAATCGGCTAAAGATTAAACTGTTGGCATTTGTCACCATCAAAGCTGCTGAAGAATATGGCTTAAGTGTGAAGGTCATTTGGACTTGCCAGACTTTCTCTGAATTGCATGAACAGTTGCTCCCAGCATCACCCCAAAGAAACGGCAGATTTCAGAGAACTTGTGCAGGGTGGAGATAGTGTGTGTGGGTGCCAAGTCTGCCAAGCTGTACAGTTAAGGCATACAAAGATAAGTTACTTCTCTAGGGGGAGAAAGGGGCTGCAGAGAAGGGGAGGATGTTGGCTCCTAGAAGTCTTTCCATAACAGAACCTCCAGCCCAACAGTAGGTTCAAGGATAGACTCATGTTTTAGATAAGCCCCTTGGAACAAGAAGTCTGATAGGAGTTGGGATTTCAGAATTTCCCATTCGTTTATCCTTTATTTATCTATTCATCCATCCATTTAGAAATGCTTGTTGACATTTTGCTGTGTGTTTCACATTGTACTAAAACCCAGAGAGATTGGCATGGCACCTGTAGCACAGTGATTACGGTGCTGGCCACATGCACTGAGGCTGGTGGATTCAAACCCTGTCAGGGCCTGCTAAGCAACAATGACAACTGCAACAAAAAATAGCCGGGCGTTGTGGCAGGTGCCTGTAGTCCCAGCTACTTGGGAGGCTGAGGCAAGAGAATCGCTTAAGCCCGAGAGTTTGAGGTTGCTGTGAGCTGTGATGCTACAGCACTCCACTAAGGGCAACATAATGAGACTCTGTCTCAAAAAATAAAATAAAACAAAATAAAAACCAGAGAGACCATGATAAATAAGAATCACATGGTTCCAACCTCCATGGAATTTCTAACCTAGCGTGAAAAACAGAAACAGAACAACTGCTCATCCTTGTCACGGCTGCAAAGTGCAAGAAGACTCAAGACACTTCCACTCGCCTATGAAAGAAAATATAAATCAAACTGACTTGCAAAAAAAAAAAAAAGAATTTATAAAAAGTTAAAATCTTCAGTCAACGTGAGTTCCAAAGCCATTTGCCTCTGAGCTTTCTGTTCTGCACCTACCGTGTGGATGCTTTTTTTCAGAAGGCTCTTGAGGATACAGTAGCTCTAGATCTTATATTTCGACTTTAAGCCTAGTGGAAAATCAGCATGATTTTTATTCCAGCATATTTAGAAAAAGTCTGATTGGGTAATGAACATACCTCTATGGCAATCACTGTTTGGCAAGAGCCTATGCCTAGTGGAGTCCAGCCAGGGTGAGCGTGAGGTCTAAGAGTGATGGAGAGGATGGTTCCCCAGAAAGGATGGAGTAAGCTTACTATGACAGGGTTGAATGGATTCAAAGGGACAAAAACCAATTCACCACCAGTGAATTAGACTGGAGATGACGCAGGCGCTGCTCCATGGAAAAGGTGGTATCTGTGTGAACTGAAAGATGTGTGGAAGTTACTTAAATTTTAGATGCAGTAAAGGGTCATGGGTCGAGGAAACAGCATATGTGAAGATTGCCAGGGACGTGGTAGGGAAGGACATTTTATGTTTCACGCATCAAGAACTGATAAAGAGCTGGGGTAGCAGAGGAGATGGGAGATATCAGCAGGTACCGGATTACACCTGGTTTTGTAAGTCATAGCAGGGCCTTTGTCCTTTTAATACAGCCACAGGGATGGTAGAAGAGGACCTAAGCAGAAATAAAACCTGAAGAAAATTCACCTGGATGATTATACGATTCCACGTTTCTTTACAATCTCAAGGATCTGTCCATTTTCTGAAAGGTGTTCTTGAATGTAAATCAATCTAATATTTCTTGAACTAAGTGCTAGAAATCATCTTGCTCGCCAGAGATGTTTAATATAATGGTGGTTAGTGGGAATGGGATGTAACTTTCATGTGGAGAAACCGTGTTACCATCATTCTGTTTTAACTTAAGACTCATATCCTTCAAGTAACTTCCTTATCTCTCGGTGTTTAGAAGTGGCCCCAGTTCTAAGCCATAGTTCAGTATCAAAGTTAAGGAGAGAAGAATGAGTGTGCCGTGTCTCTCCATAGATGTGATTTCATGAGATGGGTTGGGGATGGAGCGTTCAAGATGGTGGCCGAGTAACAGCTTCTTTGCAACCGGGCGTGGTGAAATTGGGGAGAGAAGACACCGGGCATCTCTAGCTATTGGGATCTGCCTAGAAACATCGCTCTGGGGACACAGTGAGACAGCGAGAGACCTCTGTATCCACAAGGAGGATAAAAACAGTAGAGAACTGGCAAGTGGCAGGTGTGTTTGTTGGGTCCACAGCTGTAAGTAACTACAGCAACAGCGAGATTGTAAACAGGAAAGGCCTTACCTGTGGGCTATTATGTTTCTTTGGTTTTTTTCTGGACTTGGGTACTCGATTGAACTTTGCTGGGAGATCCTGGGTGAGAGTGCTGATGACTTTGAGCATTGTCTATGGCCCTGGACTGAGCTGTTGAGTCAGAAGGGAGCTAATATTGTTTACCTGTGGGCTGCCTGTACAGCCACTGTGGGAGAACTGCCCCTGCAGGCTTCACCCTCAGGGTCCCAGCACGAGGGTCTGTGGGGAGATCTTGGGCGAGTACCCTAGTGACTGAGCAGCCCAAAGGCAGGGACTTAGACACCAGGGTAGAGTGGAGATCTCAGTGTTTGGCAGATTACAGCTGTGTCTCTCAGGGGCATAGAGTGATACCGGTTTTGGTGCATTAGGTAAGTGGGCAGCCACTTCAGGAGAAATCCCAGTGACAAGTGCTTTCCTGAGATGTGTTGGGGCTGAGCCTAAGGGTGAGCATTTGGGTCCATTCCTCCTGGAGATCAGGAGACCCCATGAGACAGAAAGGCAACAGAAACATCAGCCAGAGTTCTTTTATTTGCTGCATCCTCACTTCACCACTCTTCAGATTAAGAGATCAAAAGCTACTGTGGACATAACGAGGTAAATTAAGAACTTTGCTGACAACACTGCAGTGAGAAAGCTGGTGACTGAAAAATATCTGTATCCCACCAAAATTAAGATTAAATCAAAGACTCTAAGCAAAATGGAAGAATCAGAGATGAGTGTTAGCAGGGACAGGCTAGAAGGACATTAAATCATGGAGTAGATCTTCTTGCTAAAGTAGGATTAGCAAAAATGATTTAACAATATTTTCTTTTCTGGAGCAATGGCAGAAAAAATTGAGGGGTTGCTGAAATTGGCAGAATCTGTCATTTTTTCAGAAAACTAGGAAGTGACAAATTAAAAAATAGTCCTGTTTATGCCAGATGTGTACAGCTGCTGATTCAGAAATGTAAGAAGTCTTGACTAAAAAAAAGGGGGGGGGAGATGTATATTAATAGATGTTCATCTTAGGAGTGGGGAGTATTGACTGGAGCCTCTCGTCTCAAGAATCAGAAGTATATAAAATTTAAGTAGAGATGTTAGGGACAGAAATGAAACAGAGCACGTTGGAGAGGGGGGAGCGGGAGGAGGAGGGAAAGGTGGGCCTTGGTTCTTGGGCTTATTTATGTCTGTCGGGATCTCCAGTTCGAGTGTGTCTAACATGGTCAGTGGGCCAGGCTTTGTGTCATGCTGCAGACGGACCTTGCTTTGGAGACAGGAATATCTATATATATATCCGTGGCTCTCTTTGCTTCTTGCAAAGAGGCTACCCCTCCCCCAGTACGTCAACTAAATAAAGAAATTATTCTAGTAACAGGCCAGCTGTTTCAGAGCCCTCTAGAAAAAGAAGTGCTACAAAAATATTAGGCTAGAGGGAAAGGAAATCAGGCTGTGGTGTTTTAAAGTTTGGGTCCAAAGCCAAAACTTTCGTACTGAACTCCTTTGGGCAATTTCTATCAGATATATCATTACTGGCTTGTGTCTAGTATCAGAAGTGATTTGTAAACATTCTGTGGCTGAGTTGAAAAATTGCTATGAGATTGTTTCAGCCAATATCTTAGAGATGAGTGATTTTTTTTGCAAATTTCTATTTGGAATCCAAAATACCATGCAGATGACCAGCCCTGGTCCCTTAATTGTTTGGGGTTGGATAAAATCTGGCAGAAGCAATGGGCTTTGGTTTTGCAAACTGGATGATTGCACAACTTGGGGAATGGATGGCAGCCCCCCTCCTAAAGAACGGCTTTCTCGGGGTATGGGAACCACAAAAGAGTTGGGGAGATTTTGAAGCAGACTGGCTGGCAGGAGTCAAATTCCTAGGAATTGTCCAGCAAGTCGCCGGATATGTGCCGTAGCTCGTATGAGCGAAGTCACGGCACTGCTGATCTTTCTTCTGTCTCTTCTGAGCCTTGTTCTAAATCTGAAGATTTTGTCTTTGGTCATCGGGTCCCTGGGAAAAGAGTTTCTCACCATTTCTTTTGTCTTTCCCTTCTAAAAACATTGCAGGAGGCTGAGACGGAAGCCTCCCTGCCCTCAGTGGGACAGTAAGAACTGCTTACATCTGCGTAGGGGGGATGCGGGCTGCTCAGAGGGGGAGAGGGCCGTGTGGTGAGAAGTTATGGGAGAGGGGACAGTGGCTGGTAGGATGTGGCCAGGGAGGGTGAGGCAGGGCCCAGCCTGCTCCGAGGTCTCTGTGTGGCCTGAGACCCTTTCCTGTGCTGTCCAGGTGGGGGATTCTTCCCGCAGGGACTTTATCCTGTGCTCTCTCGTTTCTTCTCTGACTTCTCATTCAGCTAGCTGTAAATTTCTCACCATCTGTCCCCTCTAATCCTTTACCTTCTTTCCACCATTGGCCAGGGGAAAGGCCAAGGATATTCAGAGGCCGTTAAATGGACAAGATGGTCAGGGTTGGGGGGTGGGGGGTGGGCAGGGACAAGAAACTTGGTGATAAAATAGGGACCCCCAGCAGCCTTGAGGGTCCCACCTGCTCAGTCTTTCCCTCTGGTTTTGACCCCTCTGTGTCAAACTTGGCTTATAACATCCTCAAACTGGGCAAGTGCTTATTGACTAAATATGATTTTAACTTCCTTAATGGCACATAAAGTTCTCTGCAGCGAAGGAAAGAATTACTCATGTCAGTCTCCTGGCTGAGGTGCTCAGGGCTGCCTGCCCTGCTATGTATCTTGTTCTGAATTAATAAGGGTGGCACCTGTGGCTCAGTGAGTAGGACGCCGGCCCCCTGTACCGAGGGTGACAGGTTCAAGCCCAGCCCCAGCCAAACTGCAACAACAACAACAAAAAATTTGAATTAATATAGGGAACTGTAGTTAAATATACCTTCATGTACAAAATATTCATTGCAGAATTATACAAAATGCCTGTGCGTACAAAATGTTCTCTATGTGTTAGCAACCTTTTTTCTACACACATTACCTATGAAGTCTTTTCTCCCACTCCGGGCGAACATGTTCTGTCATGATAATCTTTCCTATGTATGGTGACTTGTGGGTCACCTCATCTGTCTGCACATATGCCATCTCCTGGGCTGGGCAGATCTGACCAGCTGCCATGGTTTTCCATTTCCCCTTTCCTAGGATGTAGGTACCAACACTCGGGCTGCTGGGCAGAGGTCCACGGAGACATCAATGCTTTGGCAGGGAGGCCTGGAAGGAACAAGGCCATCTCACCTCTTCTCAGAGAGCCCCTCCATTCAGAAGGTGTGAGGACAGCAAGGACGCTCTCTTTATCACACACCCAACAGGAATCCGCGGTCATTGTGATCACGTGCACAAAATTGTGGCCTCCCTAGGAACAAATTCTCCACATGTGAGGAAGAAAAACGTCACGAAGTGTATGTGGTGGCAGTACGGCTGATCATTGTGTAATTCTTTCAACTGTACCGTATGTTTGAAAAATTGCCTAATATAATATTAAAAAGTAAACAAAAAAAGAACTGCCAAGACTCCGAGAGACCATTGGGCCCAAGCCTCATTTTATGGAATAAGAAACTGAGGTTCAGAGAAGCAAAGTGACTTGCCCAGGACCCCTCCTTACAGGAGAATGGCTGTTTAGATCTCCTGGTCCTCTTTTTACGGAATAGCAAAACACTCAGGGGCCCTTCTTCCCCTTCTCCAGACCCTGAAGGGCTGAGAAGGTGGGTATGGGGTGTCAGATTCAGACTTATCAGCGTCTACACTGGGAGACTCATCTGCGAACTCTTTTCCCTCTCAAGATTGCAGGCTAACACTAACACCAGAGATTTCCTTCCCGGAGGTTCCATCCAGGGTGGGTCAGCAGTTTGCATCTTCCCTGGGACAGAAGTGGCAGAGATTCAGAACTCACGGTTCTTAAGACTCAGCTCCGTCTCCACCTGACTCAGCAGAGATTTCTGGAATCTCAGATGGGTGCTAACCAGA
>CAUYPK010100459.1:0-11457 GCA_963574355.1 Loris lydekkerianus | reverse complement strand
TGTGGCGGGCGCCTGTAGTCCCAGCTACTCGGGAGGCTGAGGCAAGATAATTGCTTAAGCCCAGGAGCTGGAGGTTGCTGTGAGCTGTGTGATGCCACGGCACTCTACCAAAGGGCCATAAAGTAAGACTCTGTCTCTATTTAAAAAAAAAAAAAAAAAAAAAAAGATAAAATATGAAAAGTTTATAAAATCATGAATGGATTAGATAAGAGGAACATGGGTTTACTCCCTAAATTCTGGAATTGTAGCCCCTTAAAAATCCCTAAAGAGGTAAGTTTAAGACAGATAAACTTACACAGAGGGAAGTAAACCCAGAAAATTCATTATTCTGAGAGATATGATTAAAAGAAAATGGAAGTAGATACCTCCAAAAAAGGAAGAATAACTTGAGTGGTGTGTTTCTCATCTTTGAGGTTGACTTGAAAGAGATGAGCAGTCTTTGTTAGAAGTAGAGTGGTAGGGCAGCACCTGTGGCTCAAGAAGTAGGGCACCGGCCCCACATACTGGAGGTGGCAGGTTCAAACCCAGCCCTGCCAAAAACTGCCAAAAAAAAAAAAGAAATGAAAGAAATAGAGTGCTAGATGGAGAGGGACACAGAGCATGCCTATTCCTAATGTGTAGCATTAAGAGACTGGAGAGACAACGGTGGCCTGTCCCCAAGTATTTCACTGACAGTTTTAAGTTTTAGCAGTGTGAAATTCTCCTGATGTTGCGTTCCTTCTCACTAAGGATTTACCTGTGTCTCGTCAGAGTCATAGCAGGGTGAAGAGGTCATTGCCATACAGGGGAAGTCCACATAAGGGTGTCATATTTTCATCAGGTTAAAGAATATGTCCACATAAGGGGGGCATGTACAGGAAAATCAGCCTAACTAGCCTAGGATGGGTGTCAAAGTCAGAACAGGGCAAGGAGGATATATATAGGAATTCATCAGTTTGAGGGGTTGAGGGGGAGGAAGTAAAGTCCTGATTTTTTATTTATTTATTTTTTTCTTTTGGAGACAGAGTCTCACTATGTCACCCTTGGTAGAGTGCCATGGTGTCACAGCTCACAGCAACCTCAAACTCTTGAGCTTAAGCAATTCTCTTGCCTCAGCCTCCCAGGTAACTGGGACTATAGGTGCCGGTCACAGTACCCGGCAGTTGTCGTTGTTTAGCTGGCCCAGTCTGGGTTCGAACCCACCACCCTCAGTGTGTGTGGCTGGCACCGTAACCACTATGCTATGGGAGCCAAGCCTAAGTCCTGATTTTTTATTGGGGGGGGGATTCATCGATGGTACAAGAAACCAGGTTACACTGATTGCATTGTTAGATAAAGTCTCTCTTATAATCTTGTCTTGCCCCCAAAAGGTGTAACACACACCAAGGCTCCACCGCGCCTGGCCTTTTACATATTTTTTATATGTAGATATAGGTGCAGGGATGCACATAGACACAGCATTCTCTAACCCAATCCACAAAGAGTGCCTAGGAGCAGCAACTCCCCAATAGCAATAAGCACACCTAGCTGTTAGATCTTGACACTTTTATTTTTGTATTTTAAGACAGTCCCACTCTGTGCCCTGGGTAGAGTTCCGTGGTATCCTAGCTCACAGCAACCTCAAACTCTTGGGTTCAGGCGATTGCCTTGCCTCCACCTCCCAGGCAGCTGATACTACAGGCACCTGCCACTTCACCTGGCTATTTTTTCTATTTTTAATTTATTTATTTTGAGACAAAGTCTTACTATGTTGCCCTTGGTAGAGTGCCATGGTGTCACAGCTCACAGCAACCTTAAACTCTTGGGGTTAAGAGATTCTCTTGCCTTAGCCTCCCAAGTAGCTGGGACTATAGGTGCCTGCCACGACGCCCAGCTATTTTTCTGTTTCAGTTGTCATTGTTGCTTACCTGATCCAGGCTGGGTTCAAACCCACCAACCTTGGTGTATGTGGCTGGCGCTGTAACCACTGCGCTACAAGCGCTGAGCCTATTTTTATTTTTTTATTTATTTTGTTTTGAGACAGAGTCTCACTTTCTTACCCTCAGTAGAGTATTGTGGCATCATAGCTCACAGCAACCTCAAATTCTTGGGCTCAAGTGATCCTCTTGCCTCAGACTCCTAAGTAGCTGGGCTATTTTTAGAGACAGGGTCTAACTGTGAGTCAGGTTGGTCTTGAGCTCAGGCAATCCACCTGGCTTGGCCTCCCAGAGTGCTAGGATTACGGGCATGAGCCACCATGCCTGGCTCCCGTTTTTCTATTTTTGGTAGAGATGGGGTCTTACTTTTGCTCAGCATGATCTCGAACTTGTGAGATCAAGCAGTCCACCGGCTTCGGCATCCCAGAGTATTAGGATTATAGCCATTATAGCCATGAGCCATCCAATAATGGTATTCAAAAGTCAAGATCTATGGCGGCACCTATGGCTCAGTGAGTAGGGCGCCAGCCCCATATACCAAGAGTGGCGGGTTTAAACCTGGCCCTAGTCAAACTGCAACAAAGAGTAGCCAGGCGTTGTGTCAGGCACCTGTGGTGCCAGCTACTCAGAAGGCTGAGGCAAGAGAATTGCCTAAGCCTGGGAGTTGGAGATGGCTGTGATCCGTGACACCACGGCACTCTACCAAGGGTGACAAAGTAAGACTCTGTCTCAAAGAAAAAAGAGTCAAGATCTAGGGGTCAGGCAAGGTGGCTTATGGTCCCAGCTACTTGGAAAGCTGAGGCAAGAGAATCACTTGAGCCCAAGAGTTTGAGGTTTCTGTGGGCATCATGCACTGGCATTCTGCCAGGGGTAAGAAAGTGAGACTCTGTCCAAAAAAAAGTCAAGATCTACACCAAGTACCGTGGCTCACACCTGTAATTTTAGCAGTCTGGGAGGCCGAGGCAAGTGGATTGCCTGAGCTCAGGAGTTTGAGACCAGCCTGTGCAACAGCAAGACCCCATTTCTACTAGAAAATAAAAAAAACTAGCCCGATGTAGCAGGCACCTATAGGCTCAGCTACTTGGGAGGATGAGAGAAGGGGATCACTTGAGCCCAAGAATTTGAGGTTACTGTGAGCTGTGAAGCCATGGCACCCTACCCCAGAGTGACTGAGTGAGATTCTGTCTAAACAGATAAAAAATATATATATAATAAATATATAAATAAACACATGTATGCATGCATACATACATACATACATACCATTGTCCATGAAAATGAACCAGGCCCCTTTGAAGAAATGGGACTTGTTTCAGGAAGCAAGGAATTGTTCAGAGAATGACACAAAAGGCAGCCATTTATGCTTACTCTATCTGGAATAGTTTGAACGTTAAAATAAATTACAACCTGTTAAATAGAAATCATGACTCCCCATTCAGTAATATAAATAAATACATTTTAGTGTTTGAGGAACAAAATATCTCTATGGTTTCAAAATACCTCTCCAGAAAATACTGATCAATTACAAAAAGAAAATGAATAACTTTACCGTGGAGAAGCCTAGTAGACACCACCATAATTAAGCAATCACAGTGATCATACGTAATGTGGCAAAATTATAGTTACTCCATCTGGATGGGATGCACTGAGTAAAATGCAGCATCATTTCTGTAATATTTATGAGTGAACATAAGACAAAGTGAGGGACATTCTACAAAATAACCAAATAGTAATCTTTAAAAATGTCAAGGTCAGGGCCAGCTACAGTGGCTCAGACGTGTAATCGTAACACTCTGGGAGGCCTAGCCAGGAGGATCACTTGAGCCCAGGAGTTCAAGACCAGCTTGAGGAAGAGCAAGACCCTGTCTTAAAATAGACAAAAAAAAAAAAAAAAAGCTGAATGTCATTCCAGGTGTTTATAGTCCCAGTTACTCACTTAAACCTAGGAATTTGAAGTTGCTATGAGCTAGGCTGATGCCATTGCATTCTAGCCCAGGGCAACAGAATAAGACTGTATCTCAAAATAAATAAACAAGTAATAAACAAAAAATATCAAAGTCATGAAAGTCGAGGGAAGACTGAGTATTTGATTTAAATCTGCATCTTTCTGCTATAAAACATAGTGGTAAAGCTTTAATGGGGCAAAAATTATAATGTACTATATGTTATATTGTAATAATGTATCAGTTAAGTTTCCCAATTTTTTTTTAATTTGCTTTGGTTTTTTTGTTTTTGAGATGAGGGTCTTACTGAGTTGCCTAGACTGGACTCTTACTCCTGGGCCCACAAGGTCCTCCTGCCTCAGCCTCCCGAGTAGCTGGGATGACAGGCACACATCACTGGGTTGTCAAGTTTCCTGATTTTGATGGTTGAGTTGTGGTTATGTAGAAAACTGTCTTATTTGTGAGATATACCCTTTCTTTTTTTTTTAAAGACAGAGTCTCGTTTTGTCAACTCTCGGTAGAGTGCCATGGTGTCACAGCTCATAGCAACCTGCAGCTCTTGGGCTTAGGCGATTCTCAGCTTCCCAAGTAGCTGGGACTATAGGTGCTTGCCACAACACCTGACTATTTTTTTGTTGCAGTTTGGCCAGGGCCAGGTTCAAACCCTCCACCCTCAGTATATGGGGCCTGTGCCCTACTCCCTGAGCCACAAGCGCCGCCCGTGAGATATACCCTTTCAAGTATTCTGGAGTGATGGGAAATCACTCGCAACTGGTTCCGAGAAACAAAAGTTTATGTCTTATACTTTCACCTTGTCTGTAACTTTGTTATTTCTAAGAAAAATTTTTTAGCATTTAATCAGACAAGTTGTCAAAGAAGATACAGATGAATTAGTTCAGAGCAGGACTAGTGTTGGGCCTGTGTAATTTCTTTTAACAGGCTGCCCCACATGTTTGCCCAGGAAAATGGAAAGAACTCAAAGTGGAATTCAAATGTAATTTAATTACTTCGTATCTTAGAGTCATCCTAGGGTGAGTTGGAGACATTTGACTTCATAGTCATGTGTATATCTCTCTTTCTCTTATTACCCTTCTTTTTCTGTATGACTTCTGCAGGTAATCCATGACTTCTTATTCTCCTTGAAGGAAAGCCCTGAAAAGTTTCAGATTGAAGCCAATTTTCCCAGGCGGGTGCTGCCCTGCGTCCCTTCAGAGGAGTGGCCTAATCCCCCTACACTGCAGGAAGCTGGACTCAGCCACACAGAAGTTCTCTTTGTTCAGGACCTAACAGACGAATGATAGACACTTTTTCTTTCTCTCTGCTCCTACCCCAACCCTAAGAGAAATGGAAAAAACAGAAAACAAAACAAAAAAAAAAGAGAGAAATTCATATTATTATTATTATTATTATACAATATTTTTTTTAAAAAGACTGCTGCATCCTAAGGTAGGATCAGAAACCATGCTGCCTGCAAGAGTCACAACCTGTGTGTGTGTGTGTGTGTGTGTGTGTGAGAGAGAGAGAGTGAGTGCGTGCGTGTGTGCGTGCGCGCGCGCTAACTTCGCAATGAACGTGACCCGGGACAAGCCCATCCTTCCCTATGGCCTCTGCACATGCACCTTCCAGCAAGCGGAGACTCTTTACCTTCAACGCATCCATTGTCCCAACTAGGGATGGGGACATTCCCACTAGTTCTCATTCATTCCTGCTTTTATGGAACATAAAAGTGGGAAAACCTCCAACCAGCGACTTACTGCAGCATCTCCTAAGGACTTACTTCTCCCATGTCTGGAGAAGAGAGGAAAGAGAAAGCACAGAACAGAGATGTTCCTTGAACTGCCCACAATTTACAAATAACTTTGTGTTGCTTTGTAATGACCAAAGGAATGAGGCTGACATAGGTGTTTTGTTTTATTTTTTCCCCATAACTTTATTTGATAAAGAGCCAATTTTTAAACCCACGAGTTAATTGTCCGTGTCCTGGGCTCCTTAGTGCACAGTAGTGTAATAAAGGTGCCCCAGGCTGGGCTGTACTTATTTCTGCAATTGTTCCTCTCATGTTCCCAGAGAGGTTGTTCTTTTTTGGTCCAACTCCTGCTGTCCTTTCTTGCCACCTGTCTACCCCACTTGAAGCAGTGGGAGGAAATCTGGGTTTATAACTCCACAAAGGCACACACAACAGCAGCTTTTCCTTGGAATCTGTACCAGGTGGTGGTTATGGGGTGTGAACCAAAGGATAGCAGCTCTTCATTCCTCGTATGACATGTGCATGCTTCCCTGAATTGCCAAGCTTGGTGCCTTTCCAAGCAGGGCCTGTGGTGGAGTCAGCAGAACCATACAGGGTGCCCTGTTTGTCTCAGTGGAAGTGTGTTTTAAGGACAAGAGGAACCAGTGGCCTCGAAGGAAGCCAAGACAGAATTCCCAGCCTATATAAACTCTTGGAGGCACATTTCAGTTTCTGATGTAGCCACCTTCTGGAGGCACTTTTTATCCTCTCCCTCTGTTGCTGTGTTCAAGTAATAAGGTTTTTTATGACTGAGTTTATAGTAAAGGGTACATGGGTCAGGCCATGTATTAACAGATGCCAGTGTGTGTTGACAAGTATTCCAAAGCTTTCTAGACTGGTGCAGGCTCGTAACACTGCAACTTGTTGAAGTTCCTGTAGTTCCTAGAGTGCTGTGAGGGTAGGGGGTTCAGATCAACAAGATAAAGCATAACTTGCTAGATTTGTAGTCTCCAAAGCCTTTCTCTCGTGCTTAACTAAAACCTAAGGAGTAAGTAATATGGTTACTCTTCTCTGTAGCCCTTGTTACTTTAGTAAACATAGGGTAGGGTGGGGCATCTTCACATATCACCTGGAGAGTCTTAAGAATTTCCCAGTGGCTTTGGCACAGGTGTCTAGAGCATCATCTCTAGGAAGATTTAATTCTGTCCCTGACTGCTGATTATTCTTCTACTTTGTTTTCTGCTGTCCCAAGTCTAGATGAGTGGGAAGTCACCATGTGACTGTTGTCATGAAATATATCTGGAGTGAACACCAGGATAAACCATGTTCTGCACTAAAACTTATGTGAAATTTGCTTCCCTCTGATAACCAAACAAAGAGGAATTTTTCCACTTAACTCAGCTTTCCTCCCTGACTGGAATTCACGGCTTTTCTCTGGTAGCACACAGGAGGGTATCAAGGACCTTTATTAGGCTAGGTTTACTGTATAAGTATTCTGCCCACGCTTCTTTGGAGGAAATTGTGATTTTTTTCTTTTATAATTCATTCTCATCTTACTCTACAGTATGCACTTTATGCCTCTTGTCTTTGATAACTTATTCAGAGAAGGAGGTCAGACGCCAGAATTTTTTTAAGTCTCTAATCTTTGTTAGTACAACTCTTGGGACAGCCTCCCCATTAGTTAACGTTTCAAGCGGCTTCACTTGCAGCACATTACCCTTTCGAGTCCCATTTGAAACAGTTCTGCTTTCAGACCCTGGTGCCTGTCTCTCTGCTGACCCCACTGCTGCTGCCTCTGTGCCATTTCCTTTCCTAAGTGAAATATGGGCTGCACATTTGTCACTTAATGCCAGTACAATCTATATGTTACTCCCAAGGACCTCTGGGAGATTGATGGGACCTGCAAGGGAGAAAACACTGAGAAGCTGGTGATCTGCAGGCATTTGCTCTTGTTTCCAAATCACTGGGATATTTCAACTGTTGTTTCTAAATGGCAAGTCATCAACTAAATGAAAACACTTGTTTCGAATTTTGTTCGGTACTCCCAAGACTGAAGTTACAGATTCAGCTGAATAACCATGAGAAATAACCAAGCAAAGACACTCAATTGGAGTCAGTCGAATTTTTGCAGCCTCAGTGGGGCCATTCTGGTCTTTTCTCCCACTCATGCAAAATTTCCTCCAGCAAGTATTTCTCCTTGTTTGCCTCCACCATGATGAGAGAATAGCCAGAGGAGAATATCTCTTTAAAAAAGTAAAACTAAAAAAAATCTAGAATCTTCAAATGAGCAGTTACAAAAATTGCTAATGGTGCCAAGGCCATAGAAAGTTTCAGAAAATGACTGTGGGAAGGAGTGATAATCCCTGGAATGCAGAGTCAGGGAAGTATTATCATCTGGTGCTTGAACAAGGAGCTCCACTTTACAACTGGTTTTTTAGGACTTGTGAGGAATGCAGCAACGGGAAATCCATCCACAAGGATGCAGTGCCCCAACTTGTACTGCACCTGAATAGATACATGATAATTTACTGAAGAAATCTAGTGTACTTTAAATTTTTTCATAAAAGTTTACATTGTATTGTAGGTTAACATTAAATGTTTTATAACAAAAAATTTCTAACAAGCTGTGGGTCTTTCTGTCTAGGAGAGATGTGATATTTTGGGGGTATGAAGGAAAGATTGGAAAACGTTGGGGGAGGGAGCAGAACATTGCATTGCCATGAAGCAAGGGAAAATCAAAGAGGAGCAAGGAGTTAAAATAGGTCTTCTATATTGTATTCTTATGAAAAATATCAGCTTTGGCAGCATGATGTGGTAGGGCAGGTATATTGGGGCTCAAATTTTGGCTGTGTCATTTTTTAGCTTTGTGAACCAGGCAAATTCTTTAGCTTCCATGAGCTTTAGTTTCCCCAACTATAATGAATATAAGCCATTTGCCTCAGGATAGATTTTTAGATTCAATCAAATAAATATATATAAAGCTCTTGGCGTGTATAACTCTTTGAACTCTTCTCCATGGGAGTATATTTTGAAGAAATATTTTTCTGCAATAATTTTTCTTTTTTTTTTTTAAGAGAGTCTCACTTTGTCATCCTTGGGTACAATGTCGTGGCATCATAGCTCACAGCAGCCTCAAACTTTTGGGCTCAAGTGATCCTCTTGCCTCAGTTTTTCATTTTTAATAGAGAAGCGGTCTCACTCTTGCTCAAGCTGGTCTTGAACTCCTAAGCTCAAGTGATCCACCCTGCCTTGGCCTCCCAGAGTGTTGGAATTTTAGGCACAATTACTGCACCTGACACCAATAATTTCATTTTCTTAAGGAATTGTTCATTTTTCCTTTGCAAAGGAGTGGCTGGAGAAGAGTCATTTTTGACCTCAGACTTTGAACCATCAGAATTCCCCTCCTAAGGTAATTTTGTTCATGTTTTCACTTTTTTTATGGCACCTAGATTAAAAATAACATTTTTATTCAGATATAATTCACACACTCCACAGTTCACCCATTTAAAGTATACAGTTCAAGACTATACTTTCGGGGATCACTTGTATAGTTGCTCGTTTGTTACTGGAGTCGTTTCCCTGAATGTGTAGAAGAGAGTGAAAGAGAAGAAAGAGGGATAAAAGAGAGGGAGAGAATGAGAGGAAAGTTGTTTTTGTTGTTTTGTTTTGTTTCGTTTTTGAGACAATCTCACTATGTCACTCTTGGTAGAGTGTCACAGCTCACAGCAGCCTCAAACTCTTGGGCTTAAGCAATCCTCATGCCTCAGCCTCCCAAGTAGCTGGGACTACAGTCTCCTGGCACAATGCCTGGCTATTTTTTTGTTGCAGTTGTCATTGTTTAGCTGGCCTGGGTCAGGTTTGAACCCACCAGCCTCAGTGTATGTGGCTGGCACCATAACCACTGTGCTGTGGGCACCGAGCCTTGTTTTCATTTCTGAGAGGAAATTTTCTGGTTACTCTGTTTGTCCAAAGTAGGGCCCTCGTATTTTTCAGGTGTGAACCAGAATATTTGTTCAGTAAGTCTAGTTAAGTGTGCAAAAAGAGTTTATTCAACTAAGGTCAGAAGCCACTTAAAATGAATTTCATAATTGACTCTGAAGCTTATATATGAAAATTTTGCTATTAATAGAATCAAGAAAGATCCAAATCTGGGTGGTGCCCATAGCTCAGTGGGTAGGGCACTGGCCACATACACCGAAGCTGGTGGGTTTGAACCCAGCCTGGGCCTGCTAAGCAACAACAAAAACTGGGGGGAAAAAAAAAAAAACCTGCTGGATGTTGTGGCAGGCATCTATAGTCTCAGCTACTTGGGAGGCTGAGGCAAGAGAATCACTTAAGCCCAAGAGTTTGAGGTTGCTGTGAGCTGTGACGCTTCAGCACTCTACCCAGCACAACAGATTGAGACTCTGTCTCAAAAAAAAACAAAAGGCTTGGCGTGGTGGCTCACGCCTGTAGTCCCAGCGCTGTGGGAGGCCGAGGCGGGTGGATTGCCTGAGCTCAGAAGTTAGAGACCAGTATGACCAGCAGTGAGCCAGAGTAAGACCCCGTCTCTACTAACATCAAAAACCAAGCATTGCCAGAGGAAGAAGAAAATGAACAACAAAAAAAAGAGTATGTCAAACAAAGAAGAATGTACAAGCAAGTTGAAATTTAAAAAAAAAAAACAAAGATTCTAATCTGATGCCACCCAGTTTTAAATCCTCACTGTGGCCATAGTTTTGGCCAAGTGACTTTATCTCTATAGGCCTGCTTTCTTATCAGCAAAATAGGGTTGATTGTAGCATTGCTGTGAAAATTAAATGCTATTGCCGTGTGCCTAACACATACAGTAGATGTATGGAATATCTATCTCCTATTCAATGTGGGTGGGCTTGCTTTTTTGTTTTGCTTTGTTTTTTTTCTTGAGAGACAGGCTCTTCCTCTATCACCCAGGCTGGAGTTCATTCAGTAGCAAGATCATTTGTCAGTGCAGCCTCAAACTCCTAGGCTCAAGCAATCCTCCCAAGTAGTTGGGTCAACAGGCATACACCAATTTTATTTTGTGTGAAGACAGGGTTTTGCTTTGTTGCCCAGGCTGATTTCAAAATCCTGGCCTCAAATGGAAGGCCTCCTATCTTTCCAAAGCACTGGGATTACAAGTGTGAGCCACCACACTTGGCCTTTGCTTTCAAAACAGTTTGGAGTTTACTCACTACTAAAAGTTTAGGTGTAGGTGAGGGGAAGGTTAGAAAAAGAAGCAGAAAGGAAGTTTAAGCTTTACTTTTGGCACATAGTAACAGGCACTTTTTTGTTGTTGAGACACAGTATCACTTTGTTATCCTTAGTAGAGTCCTATGGTGTCATAGCTCACAGCAGCCTCAAACTCTTGGGCTTAAGCAATCCTCTTGCCTCAGCCTCCCAAGTAGCTGGGACTACAGGCACCCACCACAACGCGTGGCTGGTCTCAAACTCCTGAACTCAAGCAGTCAACCTGCCTCAGCCTCCCAGAGTGTCAAGCTACTGTACCTGGCCAGGCACTTTTTTTGGAGTCTTGTTTCGTAGCCCTTGGTAGAGTGCCATGGCATCAGAGCTCACAGCAACCTCAAACTCCTGGGCTTAAGCGATTCTCTTGCCTCAGCTTCCCAAATAGCTGGGACTTTCAGCCACCTGCCACAATACCTGGCTGTTTTTTGTTGCAGTTGTCATTGTTATTTAGCTGGCCCAGGCTGGGTTTGAACCCACCAGCCTGGGTGTGTATGGGTGGCGTCATAATCACTGTGCTACAGGCACCAAGCCTGCTTGGATGAATTTATCTTTTTCTGGTAACTACAGCCCATTCTCCGGCAGTTGGCAACTGATAATATATATATATATATATATATATATATTTTTTTTTTTTTTTTTTTTTTTTTTT
>CAUYPK010100455.1:0-16420 GCA_963574355.1 Loris lydekkerianus | reverse complement strand
AATACATTCCTTTTGGAAAGATGTTTGGAGAACACTTAGAGATCTAAAAATAGATCTGCCATTCAATCCTATAATTTCTCTACTAGGCATATACCCAGAAGACCAAAAATCACATTATAACAAAGATATTTGTACCAGAATGTTTATTGCAGCCAAATTCATAATTGCTAATTAATGGAAAAAGCCCAAGTGCCCATCGGTCCACAATGGATCAATAAATTGTGTTATATGTACACCATGGAATATTATGCAGCCTTAAAGGAAGATGGAGACTTTACCTCTTTCACATTTACATGGATGGAGCTGGAACATATTTTTCTTAGTAAAGTATCTCAGAATGGAAGAAAAAGTATCCAATATACTCAGCCCTACTATGAAACTAATTTATGGCTTTCATATGAAAGCTATAACTCAGTTATAACCTAAGCATAAGGAGAAGAGGGAGAGGAAGGGGAGGAAGTGGGGAACATGGGTGGAGGGAGGGTGATTGGCAGGATTATACCTGTGGTGCATCTTACAAGGGTACATGTGAAACTTAATAAATGTAGTATATAAATGTCTTAACACAATAACTAAGAAAATGCCAGGAAGGGTATGTTAACCAGTGTGATGAAAATATGTCAAACGGTCTATAAAACCAGTGTATGGTGCCCCATGATTGCATTAATGTACACAGCTATGATTTAATAATAATAAAAGAAGAATAAAATATTCATTACAAAATTTTACCAAATATTTACAAAACATTCTCTATGCATCAGCCATCTCTTTGGAAAATTCTGTTATGAATATTTTGTAAATAAAGAGACATTTGGCTACAATTTCCCATTTTCCCTATATATGGAGACTTTAGGGGTGACTTTTGAGGCACCCTGTATTGCAACATTTTCCTGCATTAAGAAGCTTAGTAATATAGTAATGGTAATGGCAGTAGTTGATAACAAGGGGCCTAACAGAGTGCCAGGCACGTAGTAACTGCTTAATGAGTATTTGCTCTTTTATGTCTAACAGAATGCCTTACATTGAGACCATGATGGTTATGTAGAGTACCTTCCACTCTCTGTTTTCTATTTGTCCAGTGGTGATGTGGTGAGCTCATGCCTAGTCCTGAACATAGTATTGGGCATGCAGTACCTATTGGTGTGAATTAATTCCAGCAGTGAATTCCCTCCTGTCTCTGAGCTGAGCTCCTTGTCCTTGGAGAATGAGTGTTTGGGTCAGGTGATACAGAAGGGGAGAATGTGGAGTTGTGGCTCCATCCCTGGGGGAGGGAGATCCAGGGCCTCGGAGGAAGGGGAAAGGTGGTCCTAGCTGGTCAGAGATGGACATGGAAAGGGAGATAGAGGTGCCAAAGATAAACTTTCTCCTGCTTTTCTACTTTTTTACATGCAGAGGGAGCTCCTAGGACCCAGGAAGGTCACAGACAGACCCTATCCAGGTCATTGTGCTGAGTGATTCATGAGAAATCTCTCTTTTCTCCTTCCTCTGCCTCCCTCTCTTGTTTCCTCACATTCTCCCTCCTCTCTCCTTCCCCTCTCTCTGCCTTCCAAACTCCTGAACCTCCTGCCCCTCTAATTACGTTAGGCTTCAGCCTTGGATGTGGCCCCTGCATTTTCCAGGCAATGAAAGCAAGTCCTGACTATGTTGTGACGTTCTTTCGACAAAACTGCCTTTTAGGTAAATACTTTTTTGGGCCAATCTCACTGAATTAACTATCTGGGTCATTTGAATTTCTTCTCTGGGAAATAATTATGGCCTTTGGGAAATGTAAAGTGTACTGCAGTCCTGTGAGTGGAGAGAAAGTATGAGTCTCTCTCTCCCTGTGCCCCCTCCCTTCCATCTGTGTGTGACCCAGGGAACCAAATTAGCAGTGACTCCCAGCTCAGGGGCCCACTGTTGCTTGGATCTCTCTGGGGAAGTCCCTTAGGCATTCAAGGTAACTCTGCACGTGAAGGAGATAATATTCCTGTTACTTTTCTATGTGTGAGAGCAGTGACTTCCTTCTGAGTAGCTCATTTTTTTTTTTTTTTTTTGGAAAAATAACATTCTATATATTCCCTTGCCGATTCTAGAAGGTGAAACAGAGAAGTAAGTGGTGTTACAGTATTGGAAGGACTAAGGTTTGCTTCATGGTGCAAGGCAAGAACAAAAGCTCATGGACCTGAGTTGGGGAGTTGGGGGGCTGTTTTGGGGGTAGCTGAGTCGTTTGATTATGGTATGAAATGTAGAGGAAGAAGCTGCCAGCCCCTTCTATGGCTGGAGGATTCAGGAAGTCATGTTGGATATGAAAATGGCTCCTTTTTGTCATAAAAGTGTAAGACAAGGAGGCCACACTGCCCTCTGGGCCTGAGCAAGGTCACTTCCTCCCAATGTGCCTTGGGAGGCAGAGCTGGCAGGAAGGACTTGGGGAAGTTTGCCAGGGTGCTTAACAATGTGCCACAGACTGGTGGCTTGAAAAGCAGAAATTAGTTTTCTCACTGTCATGGAGGCTGTGAGACCAAGATCAAGGTGCTAGCAGGGTTGGTCTCCTCTGTGGCCTCTCCCTGGCTTGCTTATAGGTGGCCATCTTCTCTTCCCTGAATCTTCACCTGGTTGCCCTTCTGTGCATGAGTATGTCCTAATCACCACTTGTTATAAGGGCACCAGTTCTACTGGGGATGCGTACCCATGTGGCCTAATTTTATCTTACTTTAAAGGTCCTGTCTCCAAGTATGGTCACTTTGTCAGGTACTGGGGGTTAGACTTCAACATTTGAATTTTGACAGTACACCATTTCAGCCCCTAATAGGTTTCCTGGGAGGGGAAGTGGGAGGACATTGAGTGAGTGAAGAGTACTGGGACGAGTGGTATGCCCAGTGGAACCTCATGCTGCTGATGTCCAGAGGCCTCAGGGCCTCTCCAGTGTACTGGGCTGCCCTGACTGAAGTCCCTCAACCAGAGGACACCAAGAAGCCCAAAGGTAAGTTCACCAAGGAGGAGGGGGAGCCTGGGCAGTGACCCAGACAAACCAGGAGGAACCAGAGGCTCCAACAGAAACCAGAAGCTGGTGTGTATGTACGCACAGGGCATGGGTGAGGGCTGGAGCCAGGCGCGGAGAGCTGGGGCTGGGTGTTCCTCCAACCATGCCTATGGAACTAGCCAAGCATGTGAATGTGAATAAAAAGAACTGCAACCCTGCAGGCCTTGCTGGGGCTGCACAGGCTGTGCAGAGGCCTGTGCAGGTGAGGCCACTGTGCAGGGCTGTGCAAGCTGCACACTACGTGGTCATGTCCTGCGGTCGCGTGACTGTGTGTGAGAACGGTACCCCGGGAGGTGGGCTGTGGCCTGTGAGGGCCACTGTGGCTCTGCCTCCAGGGGGGGGAGCATCCATGCAAGTCTGCAGGACACCATGTGGCAGCAATGGAAGCCACGATAGGAGTGGGGGCTGGGCAGATTCTTGTCTTCTCTCCTCCAGGCATTTGGATGCAGGCCTGACCTCAGAAGTCTGAGGAAGGTCCAGGAATACTGGGCAATGGGGCAAGAAAAAGTCCAAAGGAGGAATTTGTTTCCAGATGAGGAGGGAAGGAAGGAATTTAGTGATTGAAGAACAGAAAGGGACATGACTGGTTTGTACCCTAGGCTGGTTAAATGGAAGATCTCTTTGAAGAGAATGAACACCTTTGGGGAAGAGATTTAAACATCTATGCTTGGATTTGGGTTCAAATTTTGACCAACTGTACATCCATAACTATACCTGTTTTATCAATAAGGTAGAGATTCGTGTACTGGCAATTTGAGGTATTAGCCTCAAGAAATTTATTAATGACAAAGAAGAGACCTGGATTATGAAGTCAATTCTGTCCCAGACACAAGCTGGCTGCTGGCAGTGAGTAAATACTCCATCTTAGGGTAGGTTTCTCAGAAGCAGATCCAGAGACAGGGACCCATGGGGAACTGATTCACTAAGGATGTGCTCCCAGAAGACACTACGGGGGAGAGTGCAGAACCGAGTGAGGCTGTGGTCCCCAGGCACAGTCCCCCAGACTCAGCCTGGGCCCACTGTGCTCGGAAGGATGCCCACTGCAGAGTTTGCCTGACTTGAGGCAAGGGAGCTGGACCTTTATAGTTCCCAAATAGTCTTTGACCACCTGGTAGTTCCTAGCCACCTGGGGAGCAATAAGGGCCACCTGGGAAGTCATAAACATCCAGGTGCTTCCAGCTTCTGCTCCCAGGAGCAGAGTGCTTCAGGAGTCCATAGACGGCCCCTCCTCCTAAGGGAGAGGCAGGTGTAGCTGTTAGGAACAAAGCAACACAGCAGTTGGAGGAGGGACAAAGTAAGGGTAGAAGGGAAGCCCGGGGTCTGGGCAGGTCTCTGCTGTCTCCATTACTGAGTGGCTGGCGTGCCTGGAGATTTGACTCCTTTTTCCTGGAATTGTTGTAAGTCCTGACTCGGTAAAGGAGCATGAAGCTTGGGTCAGAACCATTGAGACTGAGGGTGTCTATTTGACTCACCAGCTATTACCAAGGGCAGGTGACTCTGACCTTCACTTTCCTGGTTGGCAGGGTGGAAATGATAATACCTCCCTCCCAGAGGGTTGTGAAGATAAAAGAGACAGTGCCTGCTAAGGGCCTGGCTCCTTGCTTGTCACACCATAGGAATGCGTGAAATGCCAACTCCTACTTTCCCCCCACCCTCCCTTCCTGGGGAAGGACCAGTTTCACCACGTTTGCTGAAAAGTCCCCGCAACCTGCTCATTTTGTTTATGTACCGTTCTGGAGAAGGTAACAATTTAGCTGGCAAATTGCACTGCCAGAGCCGAGGAGTTGGTGTATTAATTCCTGACTATTTACTGTGACAGCTTTAAAGCTCAGTATCTCAGGGAGTGCTGGGGCTCCCACTCCGCGCCCCGCAGAATTGCAAAGATGCTGTACCTCGCTACTCCCTGGCAACATCAAGCAGTTCTCTGCACTACAAGTTTCCAGCATCTCCTCTGCTCCCAGATTGTGGGAGCAAGATCCGGGAGCACTCTAGGCACTGGCTGGCTTCTTCCTGCCTCCTCTCCCAGTAGCTCAGGGAGAGCTACCCTTTCCTTTCTGAGGACAGACAGGTCCATCCCTAATGCTGTGTAGCTCTGTCTCTGTAGTTGGGCCAGGGGGACATGAAGACCAGAGGTGATCCAGGATGATGAAGCCTCCATCTCTCTCCTTCAATTCAGGCCTCAGGCAAATGTCCATGTTAGGTGCTATCATCCTCACACTGCAGGTTGAAATATTGAGGCTTGAACAAGCTCTCACAGCCAGTGGGAGGTAGAAGCCAACCCTGGACTGATTCTAACGTGGGAGACACCAGGTCGCCCTGCTGCCTCCAGGTCTGTGTGGAGAGAAGTCCAGGGTCCTTCCTTGATATCACATGAGGCTTTTAAAAGAGATTGAGGAGCTCTGCCTCTACTTCACGCTTACACTCCCCTGTAATACCTTTTCTATCTTCTGCCCCCGCCCTCAGAAAAATAAACTATCACAGAGAAATCTAGCAAGTACCTTTTATTCCTTGGGCATGATCTTGGAGACAGCCTCACCGTCTATCCTGAGCAGCATATTAGAGCATTCCTTCCAAACAAATTACTTATGGGGAACAGGAGAACATTTTTCTTCACCAGAATTTCTCATGTGTAAAATAGCACTCATGCCTTTCGGCTGTTGGGACGTAGCTGTGCTTAGCAGAGGGCCTGGCACCTGGTGACTCCTCAGTGGCCGTTCATGATTCTAATTGCTGTCAACCTCCTTAGGTAGGGTGTTCCTTTGTGTCCTTGGTGAGTAGGAGGACATACTTCACTTTAAGTCTGCACTGATTTGTGGAAAGGTAATTATGAAACTGTGGCTCTCTGTGACAGCTAAATGCAGAGAAGGATTGTTTCTCCAGCACGGTCCAATAGAACTGTCCAAGACCGTGGAAAACTTCCATCATGCACACTGTCGAACACAATAGCCACGAGGCACATGGGGCTACTGAGTGCCTGGGGTGTCATGAATGCATTTGAGAACTTGGGTTTTCAATCAATTTAAATTTAGATAGCCATAGGTGGCTAGTGACTACCACTTTGAGCAGCACAGATGTAATCCTCATTTTTTGGTGACTTATGGAGGCTATACAAACTTTAACCATAGCACACATGAGTGCTCTAAAATAATTTATTGCTAAAATATACACCCCAGTAAAAATAAGAAGCATGGTAGTGGGGTAATAAAGGATTTGCTGATGTTTCCTTGGCAGTCACATGCCTAAGACAAACACTTATAACTGATTCATGATTTGCAAGTTGATGAAGGACCCCTTCAGGGGATCACGACAGTCACATCTAAGTCAGGCTGGTGATGTTCTCACTCTCAAAATGAAATGGGAGGGAAGGTGTTTGGCCCCTTCTCATCCAAATACTGTAGGCAAGTCTCAATTGATATTTCTTGTAGACACCTTCCAAACCATCCTTTAATAGCTGTATAATATAAAATATTCTTTTTAACTCAGTTATTTCATTTCTAGGAGTTTATACTAAAAACAACTCCCAAACCAGGAAATAAAATTCTACACACAAAGACCTTGATTATAGTGGTACTTACATTGGTAGAGCCTTGGAAACAAGCCACATGTTCATTAAGAGGACTAAAAGAACTGCAGAATAAAATATTGAAAACAAATCAAATAGTTAAGAAGGAAATGGCTTTGAAATCACCTGTATCTATGTGATGGAATATTCTGCAACCCTTAAAATCATATTTATAATGGTAAGTTTTTAAAAAGCAGAATTGTACATAGAGAAAATTCTCAAGTTTTTAAAAATGGATAGAAAAAAGACAAAGCAAATGAATAAAAAGTGTTCCACTGGACTCCTGCTTCTGAGATGATGGAATAGAAACACTTTTGCTTATTCTCTCACTAATCATAGCCTCTGGAGGGGGGCTCAGCACCCGTAGCTCAGTGTGTAGGGCGCTGGCCACATACACCAAAGTTGGTGGGTTCAAGCCCAGCCAGGGCCTGCTAAACAATAATGACAACTGTAACCAAAAAATAGCCAGTATTATGGTGGGTGCCTATACTCCCAGCTACTTGAGAGGCTGAGGCAAAAGAATCACTTAAACCCAAGGGTTAGAGGTTGCTGTGAGCTGTGATGCCACAGCACTCTACTGAGGGCGACATAATAAGACTCTGTCTCAAAACAGAAACAAAAACAAAAACTCTGGACAGTGTATATGAAACAAATGTAAGAAGATTCTGAATGTAGAGAAAAGAAGTCAGACCAGCTAGAGACCTCACGACTTATGAACAGTATGTCAGTAAACTTTCTGGATTTTCTGTTAGTATTGCATACATCAAACTTGGAGCTGAAGGTGGCAACCCAGAAACATCAATAGGTGCAGATATTAAAAAAAAAAAAAAAAAAAAAAAAAAAGCCTGACAAAAGCCTGAACTCTTCAGCCAAAAGACAAGGAAAGAGGCAGACTAAAAAGAAAGAACAAATTTTTTCTAAAAAGAAAAATTTACTCTACTACTCTAGCCAAACACCACAGAAAAAAATGACTCCAACACAACACATTTGGTATGGGCCAAATGGGGAGTTATTTGATTCTATTAATAATTGCAGTCAGCCTCCTTAGGTAAGGTATTCCTTTGTGTCCCAGAGGAAATTTCCACCCTCATGAGGCTGTAACAAGGCATTTCTACACCCTCACAAGGGTGGTTGTCCGAGAAGGCCAAGTAGGGAGTTGGGGCTTTCCTTTCCGCTGGACATGATGAGGTCCCTCTACCCAAACCCAGCTAAAACAGAAGGTTTAAATAAGAGCCAGGGAATAACAGTAGGAAAATATCCAGGTTTCAATGGAGAAAATCACTTATAATACCAAGCATCAGAAAGATTTTAACTGGATGAAAAAAAATACCAAACCAATAGATGCCAACAGAGGATCTGATAGACATTTATAGAACATTCACCCAAACAGCAGAATACATATTCTTTTCAAGTGTACTTGGAGCATAGACCAAGATAGACCATATCCTCAACCATTAAAACAAACCCCAACAAATGTAAAAGAATTGAAATCATAAAGTGTGTGTTCTCTGACCACAATAAAATCAAACTAGTCATCAATAACAGAAAGGTAACTGAAAAATCTCCAAATACTTGGAAACTAAACAACACACTTCTAAATAATCCATGGGTTAAAGAGGAACTCTGCAAGGGAAATAAAAAAATACATTGAACTGAATGAAAATGAAAACACAACATACCAATATTGTGGGACATAGCTAAAACAGTGCTGAAATGAAATTTGTAGCACTAAATAAATACATTAGAAAAGAAGAAAAGTCTCTAGATTTGTGGATCTACTTAAAATGCTATTAGGAAAAAATACTGAGTTTTAAATAAAAATTATTAAAAAAAAAAAAAAAAAGAAAAGAAGAAAAGTCTCTAATAATCTAGCTCCATCTCAAGAACCTAGAAAAATAAGAGCAAAATAAAACCAAAGGAAGCAGCAGGAAGGAAATAATAAAGATAAGAGAAGAAAGTAATATAATTTAAAACAGAAACAATAGGGAAAAAAAAGTAAAACAAAGAGATGATCCTTTGAAAAAATCAATAAATTAATAAACCTCTAGCAATATTGACTGAACAAGAAGGGAAGATACAAATGACTGATATCAGTAATGAAACCGGGGATATCAATGCAGACTTTAAAAGGAGAATAGGGAATATTTCAAGTAACTACACACATAACTTTCACAATTTAGAGAAAATAAACCCTTTCCTTGAAAAGCACTATCACAACTCACTTTACATTAGCACTAAAACCAACTTGAATATCCTTTCAATTATTAATAAAATTGAATTCATAATTACAAAACTCTCCAAAAAGAAATCTCCAGGCCCAGATGTTTTCACTGGAGAATTCTACCAAATATTGAAACCAATTCTACATACATTTCTTCCAGAAAAACAGAAGATGAGAGAATTCTTCTGACCTCATTTTATGAAGCTAGTATTATCCTGATAACAAAATCAAAGACATTACCCAAAGAAAGAAAGAAAGAAAGGAAGGAAGGAAGGAAGGAAAAACTATAGACCAGTGTATCTCAGGAATACAGATGCAAAAAATCATTAACAGATTATTAGCAAACAGAATTTAGTGATATGTAAAGGTATTACATACCAAAATGGAATGAAGTTTATTCCAAGGATGCAAGGATGATTCAATATTCAAAAATCAGTGCAATCTGTCACATTCATAGGCTAATGAAGAAAATTACATAATCATATCAATTAATGCAAAAAAAGCATTTGACAAAACTCAACATCCATTTATGATTTTAAAAAAACACTCAGAATACTAAGAATATAGGAAACCTCCTCAAGTTGATAAAGAGCATCTGTAAAAACCTTACAGTTAACCTTATACTTACTGGTGAAAGGCTGAATGCTTTACCTCTAAGTTTAGGAACAAGGCAAAGATGTCTGCTTTCTTACTACTCTAATTTAACATTGTATTGAAATTTCTAGGCAGTACAATAAAGCAAGAAAAGGAAATAGAAGTCCCACAGATAGGAACAGATGAAATCAAATAGTTTCTATTTGCAAATGCCATGACAGTCCACAGAAGATTCCAAGAATCTACTCAAAGCAAGAGAAAACCTTTTATAATAAGTAAATTTAGTGACACCATAGGATATAAGACACACATATAAAAATCAATTGTATTTTATGCATTAACAATGAACATGTGACAATTTAAATTAAAAACACAATACCATTTTTAATCAGTTAAAAAATGAAGTAGGTATAAATCTAGCCAAAAATATGTAAGCCTAGATAAATCTACTATGTACAAGATTTGTATGCTGAAAGCTATAAACACTATTTTAAAAAGCAAAGAAAATTTAAATAAATGGAGAGACATACCATATTCGGTGTTTGAAAGACTCAACACAATAAAAGTGTCAATTCTCCTCAAACTGATGTATGGATTTAATATGTTCCTTGTTAAAACTCCAGGATGATTTTTTTAGATACAGAACAGTATTCTAAAATTTATATGGAAAGACAAACTCAAATGGTTAAAATAGTTTTGAACAAAAAGAATAAAATGGTAGGAATCCAACTCAAGACCTCTATTTCCTGAAATAAATTTGTGCAGAATCCAATTTTCAGGCTTATAATACAGCTACACTAATCAAGATTGCATAGGGATGGTGGAGAAGACAAACATTGATAGAACAGAGTTGGACTCAAAAAACTATGCCTAACTGATTTTTGTTTGACAAAGGGGCAAAAATGATTTGACAGAGATGGGTAGACTTTGAAACAAATGGTGCAGAAACAAACGGGCATTCATAAGCAAACAAACAAAACCAAACCCCCTCCCCAAAAAACACTTTAATGCGTGTCTCACAATTTATACAAAATTTAACTCAAAATGGATAACAAGCTTAAATAAACTTAAGTGTAATCTGTAAAACTATAAAACTTTCAGGAAAAAGCATAGGGAAGTTAGTTTGATTTGGATTTCTGATCCTGGTCTTGACTAATATACTGGGTAATGGTGCCATTCTTGGGCAAAAATCAAGTGTGGTTTTATGATGAGGATGCAGATTCTCTTTGGTGCCTTGTAAATGGTCTCTGAAGGCCTCCATAGGAGGCATCTCAAAACATCTTCAGCAATGGCATCATTTATACCAGGGTATAAAATGCATGTGGTTTTCCAGAGTAATGCTTTTGGGGCACCGAGTTCATTTGGGTGTAGAAGTTCAATATGACCTTGAAAACAAGAGAGGCTTTTTTCTTTATAATTTCACACTCGAGGTGGTGTTTGCCTACAAATGAGCATCTCGGGGACTTTTATTCCTTAACAAGGCAGGAGGCAAGAAGGGTCTGTCCTTCCTGAGGATGAGAGGGCTCCTCTCTATGTGAGCACCTTGGAAAACCCAAGCATCTCGTGGCTAGTTTGGTTCAGGGGTTTTATGTGGGCACAAAAAAAGGTGTCCTCTTCCCCATGCAGAGGCTGATTCTCTCCTCATTAGCTGGAATCCCATGAAACCCTTTTTTCTCCACCATTGGGAGCCCTTCATCAGCTTCCTGCAGGCTCAGGAGGTTTCCAGGCCAATTCTGCCCTCAGCCTAAAGGGAATTAAGAAGCGTCTGCCTAGCCCAGGTGCTGCTTTGGTCACTCTTTCCTCTGGGGTCCCTGTCTGGGTCCAGGTCTTGCAGTGTGATCTGCATTGCCCCTGCTCTTGCCTGCCCGTCTCCTTGTCCCCAGATCAGGAGATCCATCTCCAGATAAGGAGAGGGGCAGGGAAGTCAGCTGAGTGGCCCCCAAATCTGACTCAGAGCTCGGGCCTGAGTCAGGCTCTTTCAGCAGGATCCAGCACACTATTGGGCTGTCTTGTTTTTGGGAGCCCTGGCTGTCCATGAACTGCCTTACCCTATGACTTCTCAACCCCCCTGTCTGGCATATACTGCCAGTCACCCCATTTTCCTCAGCTACAGCTCTGTTGGTCAGGTGGCTCTGGGTCATCCTAGGTTTGGTCCTGGACTGTGACACAGAGCTAAATCCCCTCTCACACCAATGTACGAGGCTACAGCTGGGGTTTATTTTAGGGGTATTCCAAGGCTTCCTAGAAATTAGACTAGATCTAGGCACAGAACTGGACAGTTCTAGAGAAATGATAGGGAAGTATCCCAGGCTTTGCTTTTTACTCCAAGGAGGATATACTGAACCCAGATGTCCACAGGGAGCCAAGTCTATTCCAGGACCCTGGGAAGGCAGCGTAGTTCTATAGTCTGTAACAGTGGTTCTGGAGGTTGTGGGCAGAGTGCCCTAAATCCCCAGGCCAAGCCTGGGCTGTTGACACACAGCCGATTCTCTAGAGGGGTAGCGTCCTGCAGCCAGACCAGGTAAGGAGGAAAGCCCTGTACCTTCTTTAACTAACTTTGCCCAGGAAGGGAGGCAGACATGAGGACTTGTACTGTGTCTGAGCTATGCTGGAGGGCAGATCCCAGCTTGTCCTTCCTATGAGAGGAAGTCTATCCTGGGATCCCAACCTCATTCTGGGGGAATCCTATGTCTTTCTTAGAATCCAAGGACGAAGGCCTTCTGAGAAATTCTGGCCTAGGAGTTCCTTGGCTGATTTCCAAGGATAAATTAAGAGAAGCAAATCTTCTGGGTAGACCGAACAAGTCAATTCCTCTCCATTTTCTAGAGGCTTCTGTGTCAAACCCAGTTAAGCCAGAGGCCAAGAAGTTCTGTATCCACCCTAAAACAAACCCATAAGAGGAGTCTTCTAGAAATCCAAACATCCGGCGACACTTTTGGAAGCAAGTGCTCAGAATCAGTGTGCTTGATGACATAATAAGCATCATGGATACTGCAGGTGCTGTGGACACTCTTCTTTGTCACGTGGCCAGGGATGTTGAACTAAAGCGCCTAGTAAATGAACATGGCAGGAAAGAGTGAGGAGGAGCAGGGGGTAGAATAGGCCAGAGGCTGCTCTCCCTGGCCACTGCTCCTTGTGGCATTGGAGAAAGGACAGGGTGGGGGGACCAGAGAATGAGAGAGTGTAGAAGAGGTCAGTTTCCAGGATGGGGAAAAGGTGATGGAGGATGTTCTGTCCTGGCAATATTTTTTAATGTTCCTGGTTTCTTGGATAGAAAAATTAGTCTTTATGCTAAAAGTTTTCCCATGAATGGTTTAGGGAAATTCTGACAGTTATAGTACTTCAGGGAAGAGATGCCAAGTGCAAACCCAAATCAAGGCCAATGGAAAGCCTAGTTTCAATGTTCATTGAATGTCCACTTCACTCTAGGCACATCATGCATGTTAATATACCTGTACCTGTGTCATCTAGCATGCAATATTCTACGCCTTCCCTCCCCCAAATACCTATCACTATGTAGATTTCTAAAAGACTTCAGTTGCTAATTTAGACACAGCTTTACTTAGCCTACTGACTTAAGAATTCTCTTCATATGTTAATAGGATTTAACTCAGGAGCTTCAAGGAAAGCAGATAGAAATAGGTGTGAAGATAAAGACAAGAGAGGTGTGGCTGCCTACTGTTTACTCACAGTGGAGTAAAGGAGACAGGTATGGCAGCCAATAATTACACCACTATGTAGTGGGTGTTTAAACAAGGTTCAACATTGCATTTTGGAGCCCAAAGGAAAGATGAGTAACTGCAGAGCAAGGGGAGGAAGGTAAGAGGAGAAGTGAGTTGAGGAATATCGGGAGTGTTGCAAGCCTTGTACCGGTAATAGGGATGGGGAAGAGAAGGCATTTAGTCCAGCGATGGCTCAGTGGGGGCCAGGTGCATAGGTCAGCAAAGGCCCGGCATGTCTCGGGAAGAATAGGGAGTATTGTGCCCTGGGGTGTGCGTCACAATCCTTGGAGTGGAGGCTGGGGAGGGAGGCTGCCTTGTGAGCCAAGTGGAGGATTCAGGGCTTTGTCCTGTAAGCTATTGTGGAGGCAGAGGTTTCTGAACAAAAATTTTTGTGATTATTTTTGTTTTTTAGGCCCGCATCTGGGTATTCTTTCTTCCTTCTAGGCTGTGGGTATTCATGAAGTTACACTGATAGTGAGACTGTAATTTCATACAACCCTCCCACCCGCTGAACCACAAGAAACTAACTTTCTTTCAGAACCCCAACCCAATTATGATATTTTAGGAAGAGGTGGTTCTTGCTGGTAATTTCAGGCCTCTTGCTGGCTGGTCACTCAGCAGATCTCCACCCTGGGGCTGCAGTTTGCCTCCCACAGGCCCTCCTGCCCACATCCTTTTCACCTGTGCTCACCTGCCTTCTGCAGGCAGGGACAGTCTGTTCCATGTCCTGGCCTGTTCTCTCATCTTTATCACTCATATTCATTCCTATCAACTTTCCTTGAGGCTCTTGAGTCAAATCCTATTAACTCAAGAAAAGGATTCATAAATCAGTAGGCTATGTAATGCTGTGTCTAAGCCTTTTAACATTCTGAAGGCCCATGGAAGAGTTACTTAGGCCGGAAGTATCACAGGGTTTCATCAAACTTATTTTTTTAGCTTGACATACATTCCTTTTTTCTCAGTGTACAGAGCTGGATTTGAGGATCATTCTTAAAGAAACATTTGCTGGTTTAAGCTATTGTTGAAAGCATTTTAGCCTCCCTTGATTCAGGTCACTAACGTTGAGTTTGTGGTTGTATTAAAGAAAATTCCCAGCAAATCAGAAATATTTTAGAAAGCACATTGAATTTTGGGAGCTTTTCCATTGTGAATGCTGTGCCTCTCTTCTTTAGTGTCAATAATTATGTAGTGGAGGACAGGGCGCATAGGGGACATGGGTGGGCTCTGGAATCAAACTGCTATACTTCAAATCCCAGTTCTGCTGCTTACTATGTGGCCTTGAGCAACCTACTTAGTTTTGTTTTATCTCAGTTTGCTTATCTGTAAAATGGGGATGATAATAGTATCTACTACATAGAATTATTGCGAAAATTAATGGATGAAAAAAATTTCGTGCAGTGCCTGGCACAACATAAGGGCTCAGTACATGCGATGTTGTTGATGGTGATAATAATTCTGAGGCACAGCTACTTTCCATGCTGGCTGACAGGAAGACAGGGAAGATGGCGGTAAAATTGCAGTGGTGTGGAAGGGATTAAATTAGTAGAACTTTCAGATGGGTTGACCTATGGGACACGGATTTGTCTTCCCAGTGGACAGCACTGGAAGAGTTTGGGGAGTATTTTTATGTGAATGAGATTCATCCAGGCTAGGGCTGACAATTATTTTTACAGGGGGTGCAGAAGATTTTAAATGTAGCTTTAGCCAGAATTAGGGGACGTGAGCTGGGTTTAAGTATTATCTCTTTGAAATGAGATGGCTCTCATCACAGGGTGTGGAGGAGTATGAAAAAGTGAGCTATTGAAAAAGACAAGCTGTGAAAGGAAGAAAGTATTTCCCTTTTGCTTGTGCACCAGGGTTGTTTTAAGAGCAAAGTCCCAGCAGGCTAAGAGCTAATTGAACAATCATTAGAAGCCCTCAGCTCTCTTCTGGCACTGTAATCTCCAGGGGTAAGAGGCTCCTCAGCTGCTAAGGAAGGAGGACTGGGTCCTTCCCACTCCAGCCTTGGAGCCTGTTGCTGCTCCTCAGGATTTTGCCTGGAAGGTAGGAAGGGTCCTCAAGAATTTCACTGTCTCAAGTTGTTTTTGTTTGTAAGCAGGAAATGTGGTGGGAGCACTGGAACATTAAGAGGTCCCTCAAGTCAAAAGTCCTAGTGATTTTCTGCCCCAGACTGGGTAGATGGAATGGATCAAGTGGTCACTGTGGTCAGGCTGGGGAGTGCTGCATGAATAAGTCCTGTGTCCCCACATTCTTTAGCTGTTCCCAATGTTTGTGGACTTCATGGGACATCAATAGATGACCAGCCACCAAGAGAAGGGATGTCTTCTTTTCATTCCTCAGCCCTCCATTTTTGTGTAAAAATAATTTTTTATTATCAAGGGCTTCACATCAAAACTTTTTTTTTATTATTAAATCACAGCTGTGTACATTAATGCGATCATGGGGCACCATACACTGGTTTTATAGACCGTTTGAAACATTTTCATCACACTGGTTAACATAGCCTTCTGCCTTTTCTTACTTATTGTGTTAAGACATTTACATTCTACATTTACTAAGTTTCACATATACCCTTGTAAGATGCACCGCAGGTATAATCCCACCAATCACCCTCCCTCCGCCCACCTCCCCACTTCCTCCCCTCCCTCTCCCCCTTCCCCATATGCTTAGGTTATAACTGAGTTATAGCTTTCATGTGAAAGCCATAAATTAGTTTCATAGTAGGGCTGAGTACATTGAATACTTTTTCTTCCTCATTCTTGAGATACTTTACTAAGAAGAATATGTTCCAGCTCCATCCATGTAAACATGAAAGAGGTAAAGTCTCCATCTTTCTTTAAGGCTGTATAATATTCCATGGTGTACATATACCACAGTTTATTAATCCATTTGTGGATCTATGGGCATTTGGTCCATACTACCCAAAGCAATATACAATTTTAATGCAATCCCTATTAAACCTCCACTGTTATACTTTAAAGATCTTGAAAAAATAGTACTTCGTTTTATAAGGAATCAGAAAAAGCCTCTAATAGCCAAGACATTACTCAGAAATAAAAACAAAGCAGGAGGAATCACATTACCAGACCTCAGACTATACTATAAATTGATAGTGATCAAAACAGCATGGTACTGGCACAAAAACAGAGAAGTAGATGTCTGGAACAGAATAGAGAACCAAGAGATGAATCCAGCTACTTACCACTATTTGATCTTTGACAAGCCAATTAAAAGCATTCAGTGGGGAAAAGATTCCCTATTTAACAAATGGTGCTGGGTGAACTGGCTGGCAACCTGCAGAA